>SNQJ01S0118947.1:11743-27430 GCA_010110895.2 Picea sitchensis
TCATTGAATATACTTCTACTACTTTCACTTTGGTTGGTTTGTGTCTCACTGCAGGATCAGTATCACAAGAGAAATGGAGAGAAACAGGAACAACAAAGACATAAGGAAGTGACACTTAAAGGTATGTCTCTCATCTTTTGTTTGGTATTAAATTCGATGATTAGAGCCTAGGGAAAGCACCATGTTTTGTCTTGTTTTGTTCTAGATCCAGGTGGATCTAGGGAGATTGATTTATGTCCGCACTTAACAATTAACCCAATAACACTTGTGCTACCGTAGAGTGCTCAAAACGTGTTGAATATGTTGCATGTTCTCCTCCCAAGTTTTGCGGAAGATTGGGATGTCATCCAGATATACTACCACAAAAGAGTTGGTGAAGGGTCTGTTAGAACTGAGAGTCACCCTCATATTGCAAGAGGATAAGCCCAATACCCATCAAAGTTTTTTGGTGGATGTTCGGTTTATATGAATGGAGGTCAATGGAAAAAAATCAATATATGAATGATGTTCAACACAGAACTGGACAAGAAATGCATAGGGAAGTGAGGGCCACAACTAAATTCAATCATTGAATTGAGTTTAAGTGTGAGCAGAGGGAATACTTAGTGAGAAAGGTGGACAAGACTGCTATGGGCATCAGGCCTTCAATCAGCTTGGAGAAGAAAAACTCAGACTTGAGATCACTCTTAAGCTCAAGTTTCAGACACTGAAATATGTCCAAACAACACAGTCACAACAACACAATGATCAAACCTACATCACCATGTAGTTATAGCAACTCAAATGGATCCTCCATGCCCGAGCCATTCAGTGTAAGAGAGAAAAAGATCACAAGGAAGTTGACTAAAATTGGTCAGGATACCACTGCAATCAAACCTACATTACAATAGAATAACAACCCTCTACTGGATCCTCCATGATCGAGTGTTTTAGCACAGTTTTTACAAAGAGATGAAAAGAGGTTGACTTCTATTAATCTCAAAGTCTCAAATCTTATACATAACCAGAGAATAGTTCTGGCATCAAAACATTACAAAATAGGGAGCTCTGCTCAACCAGTCGACAACCATAACAAAATGTAAAAACTATCTATTTATACTCAGAACATTCCTCGACTACCAGGAGTTTGATCTAATCACTATAGTCAAATCTTTGCGTCATCGACTTCTTCTATCAGACTAAACGTGCATCCCTATTTCATACGCAAGCTCAGATCAGCATGGGTCTCCAAGGAAATATGCTCACAGGGGTACCACGGACTGATGGTTCAGTCCCCACGGTCGGGCCTTCCATGCTTTCCATTTATGTGGTGAGCCGAGGATTCAACCACCAACCTACCTTCCATTAACTATTTTTCCTTGGAGGTTGAACGAGACTTAATGCTCAGGGGCGCAGTCGCTTTCTTCTCTCGGATAGGATGCCATATAAACATGAAATTGTGGGGATGCTCAGAGGTGGTTTGGGTTCAAACTGCTTTTGGGCCCACAATTCATCAAATTTCACCACGTAGTATTTTCTCCATACCATGGTTTCCATTGTGGGACCACTCAAGAAAAATATCGCCCGAGCATGTTGCATCCTTGCAATAGACTATGGCCATTGATCTGGTCACAATCTAAGATATGGGCACACCGGCTAGATTTTTCACCACCACCAAGCTTACTCGCCCACCAACTTTAGGATCTACCAAAAGTGTTCTTTGGGGTGGGGTGCTACTTTTGGCACTAAACAATAACACCTACCAGAGGATGATCTGACATGGAGGCCATATGTCACCATGTTGATGTGTCACGGACGGAGAGGTAACATGTGTCACTTGAAAGCAGGCTGGAGGCGTATCTGAGAATACTTTAAAAGAGTGCTACATGTCAAAACCATAAGGGTGTCACCTGTCAGTGTTGATAACCGACATGCATTTGGCTCTCGAGGGCTCGGGGTCTAGGTCTTGTTTACCTGTTGTTCTTTTACTCAGAGCTATGGATCTGGAAACACATGGCTCTTTGAATTGGATGACCAAGATCCACTCCAGGTCTCCAGGCTCTGGAGAATCAAAACTCAAACTTCTCTTTTCCCAAGGATTTTACCTGGCGTCATAGATCTGATGATGCGTGGCTCCTGGATTTGGACGACTGATATAAACTCCGAGTCTCTGGACTCCAGGAAAATTGAATCTCAAACTTATTTTTCCTTCTGTGTTTTCACCTGGAGCTATGGATCTGACGACATGTGGCTATTGTTGATCAACGACTCAGATTCACTTCAGGCCTTTGGGACCTTGGGGAAGCATCGCTTCTAAGATCAACGACTCCCTGCTGATTTTGAGATCAATGGTCTGTATCATACCGCTCTAAGTGATGTTCTTGTTCTTACGGATGCGGTTTCTGGGAACAATTACCTAGACGACTTACTAAGGGCTCGAGAAAAAAAATGATCAGTGACAGAGGTAAAGAGAGAAGTGATCGATCCTAGAGAAAAAATTTCAATCAAACAGATGAAGGAAGACAGAATAAAAACTACAAACCGAGAGGAAAAAATTACAATCGGGTCTACAAAAGGAGGAGAGACAGGCAAAAATACAGACTTAGGTAGAAAACACAAACCCCTAAGGCTTTGACAAGCTTATGTGATAACATTTGGCTCCACATGGGGATGGAATGCTCCCTACAAGCTACCAAGAACACACAGCTCCAGTGCCTTTTCTTTGGGTTATGGAGTCTCCTATTAAAATAAAAACAAAACAAACATAAAACATGAACGGTATTTACAATGGTGGGATGCCAACTGCAGTTTTTAAACAAAAAAAGTTTTTAGGAAGTGCCCATTTACTGGGCCACCAAAAAATTCATCACCTTCTGAATCCTGCAACCTCTAAGTATTATTTGAAAATGCCTCGAAAATCTTGAAGGATCTGATCCAAAGGGACGCAAGTTTACCATGCTTTCCCTTGTCCTATTTGGGTGCATCCCATTTGAGTATTAGATCTCCCAGCTGGAAATTCTCTTTTCTCGCCTTTCTATCAAAGGCTTGCTTGATCTTCTATTGGTGTTCATGCGCTTTATCCAGTAGTTGATCCCTATCCTGCTGCACTTCGACCAACTGATGCATCCTCCTGATCATGTCATTAGGCTCTTCCTGGTAGTCTTGGAAGAAATTTTCCACCGGCAAGGCCAGCTGAGAAGAAAAAACTGCTTCAGTTCCATATACAAGCTGGAAAGCGGAGATGCCTAGGGACCACTTTGTCGTCACCCTATCATCCCACAGAGAAAACTTGAGATTTGAATCCCATGCTTTCTTTTTGTCTTCTAACAACCATTTGATGATATTTATCATGCTTTTGTTAGAGGACTCTGCGAATCCATTGCCTTGTGGATAGTAAGGGGTAGATTGTATCAATGAAATTTTGAACTGGTCACAAAAATCGATCAATGGTTCAGCCTTGAAGGATGCATCATTATCAATCATGATTATGTTTGGACAACCAAACCTTACTATAATATCCTCCAGGAAACCAATGATCACCTTATGAGAAGTACTCCTTATGGGGATAGCTTATATCCACTTGGTAAAATAATCTGTGGTGGTCAGGATCCATCTGTGTTGACCACTTGATGCGGGATGAATTTCCCTAATGAATTCTAGGCCCCATTGTTGGAAGGGCCTTGAAGCAACCACTAGCTTCAATGGCAGGGACTTTAGCTGTTGCTTCCCAGCAAATTTTTGACATTTAATACAAGCTCTAATTTTCGCACAGACATCAGTGAAAAGAGTAGGCCAAAAATACCTAGCCCTGAGAATTTTATAGGCTGTGGTTCTCCAGAAGTAATGTCCCCCACATAGGTTGTCATGAAAATCAAACATAATCTTTTGGGACTCTAGTGCGTCTAAACATCTCATAAGAACTCCCAGAGGGTCTTTCCAAGACAAAACCTGCTCAATAAGAAAATATTTAATTTCTTTGACCTTAAGAGCTCTTTCCTTGCTTTTTCCCATACCATCAGGAGGTCTCAACTCCTACAGAAAAAATATAATGTCTTTGTACCAGGTGCACTCTGCCAATGGAGGGTTGACTTGTGGGCCTGTACGAGATAACTCAACCTGCTGATTTTCTAAGCACGTGTTGCTAAAATTAACCCCCAAAACTTGGTAATTAGATCCATCCAATAGCTTGGCTAAACCTTGTCCTTTAACCGGTTTGGTGGTATTTATTTCCAAATCAAATTCAAGGAGTTGGGAAATCCAATTGCTCCTCCTTCCATCTATGTTGGGCTGAATGAGAATGTCCTTCACGGAAGCTGAAGGAGCATATGCAATAACCTTCGAGTGCAACACATAGACTCTGAAGGCTTTTAGAGCCTTTATCAAAGTGTAGGTCTATTTCCCCATGATGTCATATTTTACCTCAGCATCCCTCAATGCCCGGCTGAAAAAGGAAATAGGTTGCTCTAGCCCCTCAGTGTTCTTCTGCAACAAAACAACTACTATTGTATCAAACGAAGCAAATTAAAAAATGAGGAAATACTTTGAGAAATCAGGACTGATAAGCACAGGTGCTTCAGTCAAGGCTTTATTTATCTGATCAAAGGAACTTCGAGACTCAGTAGTCCACTTAACTTCATTTCCCTTCCTCAACATGGTTGTTATAAGATTTACCAATTCAGCGAAATTGGAAACAAACCTCCTCAAAAAATGAATCTTTCCCAGGAAAGATCGGACTTCTTTCCTGGACCTAGAGAGTGACAAGGTTTGGATCGCTTCCACCCTTTTGGGATCAATTCTTACTCCCTCAATATATATTATATGCCCCATTAATTTCCTTTCCTTCATGAATGATTTCTTGGGGTTTAAGGAGATACCAAATTTCCTGCATTTCAAGAAAACCCTTTTCAAATGCTCACAATGCTCTACATCATAACTAGAGAAAATTGTAACATCATCTAGATAGATGACCACAGATTTGTCTTTTTCTCCTATGAAAGATATATCCATAGCTCGTTGAAGGGTTTCCCCTACATTCATAAACCCAAAGGGCATATTGGCATACATGAATGTACCCCGAGGAGTGGTGAAGGTTGTCTTTTCTCTATCTTCAAGAAAAACAAAGATCTGATTGTAGCCAGAAAAGCCATCAATCATGGACATCCTAGATGCACCAGTCACCCTCTGCAATATGTGTTCCATATTTGAAAAAGGGTAGTTGTCCTTCTTCGAGCTCCTGTTCAAGTTTCTGAAATCAACACAAAGTCTGATTTCTCCACTTTTTTTTTACTGGGAACAAATTTTCCACCCACTCAGATTACCTCAATGGCACAATAATATGAGTGTCCAAAATCTTCTTCACCTCTCTCTCCATGATAGGAAGCAACATAGGATTTATCTGTCTTAACTTCTGCCTAAATGGCTTGGCTTCTTCCTTCAGTGGGATCTTGTGCTCAATAATGTTGGTGTCGTATGTTCTAAGATACTCATAAGTCCAAGAAAACACATCAGTGAAATTCTTTAATATCTCAGCATACTCGAACCTTTGCTCCCTCGACAAGTTGCTTGACAACTTGACAAATTTTGGATTCTCCTCTGTACCAATGTTGCACTCAGATATCTCAGCATCATCAATTGGCCTCTTAGCTTTTACTGCCACATCATTATTGTCAAATATCCTTTCCAAAGGGACTAGTCCCTTCAGAATGTGATTGTTAGGCAACTGCACAATACGATGATTAGCAATTTTCTTTAAAAAAACATCAGTGTGAGGCTCATTTTCAAAATTAGGATCCTGATCTATATGAAACGTTGAAAATTCCTCAATAGTCTCCAGGAATCTTTTGATCTCAAGATCATCCTCAAACACCTTCCAATGCTTGACATTTTCAAGTATAGAGGGCCTGTATTTTACTTCTATATCATACCTGAGCTTGTATAGCATGGGAACTCTGAAATTACTCGCTGAAACAGCCAAAGAATCAACCACCGTGTTTTCCTCTCTTGGAATGAATGAAATGTTGAAAGCCAAGAAAAAACTATAAATCAGGTCCCACACTTCATTTCTATAAGTTCTAAGCTTGGGATGCTTATCTTGATAAATATTTCTAATTTGATTAACAATCAATTATGCATCCCCAAACACAGATATTTCCTTGATCCCCATGTCCTTTGAAACCCTTAAACCCAAAACAAGAGCTTCATACTCTGCCACATTATTGGTAGATTCAAATTCCAGTTTGTAGGACAGAGATATGGCCTCTCGAGAAGGTGAAACAAAAACCACTCCAGCACCAGCAACATCCTTAGAAGAGGCTCCATCAAAGAACATCTTCCAAAAAGAAGTGATGAGAGGAGGATCTTCATGAAAAGTAACAGACTGCTTTCTGAGTTTAAGGGGAGGCTCGGGAGCATCAGTGAGCTGTAACAAACTAGACCACAGATCAGTGTCAAGTGCAAAGATAGGATGATTGGTGGGGTTTTCTTCATCACTAATAATATATGCCAGCTGGGCTTCCCTGTAAGGTCTTCTATGATCCCCCCCAAACACAGGAATAGTGGCATACATGAGGTCCATTTGCAAGGTTCCCCCAAGTATTTTTATCCAATATCTTGAAAAAATCATGCCAAACTTGAGGGGAACATCAGCCACTACAATGTCCATAACCACACTTTTCATGGGCAGCCAAAACAAGGTCACAACTAGGTCTTTGATAACCCCAAGACATTGCACTTTCCTAGAGTCAAAGCAATACAAGTCATGGTAATTTTTTGTGATTTCCAATCCCAGTTCTTCCATGACAATTTTGGGCATGAGATTATGGGATTCCCCTGAATCCATCAAACAATTATGCAGCACCTTATCATGTATATTAAGTGATGTATAGAAGGGAGGGGATGAATCATCTATGTCTTCTATCAGAGGTCCTAAGATAACTGTTGGCTTTTCATCTTGCAAATTGATTGAGTCTATGGGATGAATTGTGGGTTCAAGCATAAGCATCTTAGAGAGGATCCTTTTGAAATCTTCATGCTTGACCAGCTCTGAAAGGGGTACAGGGATCTTAATCTTCTAAAACTCATGCTCAAAATTAAAAGGGGATGTAGGATTTAGTATTTCTTTCACTTCTGGGACATAAGTAATGGACACTTGAGAGGGGGTTTGAACTTTATTACCTTTGTTTTCGTCTGCTACATCTTCAGTAGGTTTCTCTGCTCTGGTAGGTTGCTCGGGAAAAATAGGATTTCCTTCTTTCTTCTTGGACCTGAGGTTATATCTATTGGGGTTGTTGTTGGCCTTGTCCCCTTTTCTCAGCTCATTCAGCTGATTGGCCATGATATATTCCTCGTATGTAGACTGAGTTAAGTAAGGAAAGGAGGAGGTGTCCCCAAGACAGTGGATTTCGAGATCAAGGTCTTCATTCCCTTCTTCTTCATCAACAACACGATTATTTTGGAGAGGGGTCTAGATTTTCTGATCATCTCTATCTCTGCACCTCTGGTCTCTTTGGATAATCTGAGGAGTATTGTTAGGCCTCTTATAGTTACCTCTGTTATCAGCATTTTGGGGATTTCTGTAGTTTTTATTTCCTTCTAATTCGATATTTTCCATTCTAGCAGAAAGTGATTTTAGTAGCTTGGCCATTTCATCTATTTCAGGGGGGGCAATAGAGGAACTAGAAGGCAGGGTTTCAGACCTACCTTTTCCCTTGTCTCTATCATCTTTACCCCTAAGTTTATCAGCCTCTAATATATTGGATTCTACTTCAAGGGTTGCATCTTGCATATGAGCCAAAGAGGTAGCTTTTCTTTCTCTCAACAGTAGGCAAAATTCAGGGATGAAAGCATTAGCATAAGTTATTTTGGCAGAGATTTATGTAGGATTAACTTCCGCTGGAATATTTGTATACATTTTATTAAATCTCTTCGAGAAGTCTGAAATAGATTCCACCTTCTCTCTCTTAAGTGCCCCAAATTCTATAATATAATAAAGGAGATATTTTTTATTCCTCCAGTGCCTTAAGAATGCATCGTCTAGAGCAGCAATCATGTCAATAGATCCAGGAGGCAATTCCTTATACCATTCCTTGGCATCACCATCGAAGCTCTGTACAAAAACTCCCATCCAGACATATTCATTCTCGATGGCTTGAATCTCTGCAAATCTATAAAAGGATGAAAGGTTCTCTTCTACAGTCATGTCTCCCTCCCCGGTGAACTAGGGCGTGTACTTAAGGTAGTATGTGGTCGGAAGCGCATTCATAGGCTGAGGTAAGACCAAAGGGTTGTATCTAGCAGCCAATATCTTGGCCATTCTATTCCTAGGAGGATTAACACCTGCCATTTGGACATGATCTTGAGGAGAAATAGGAGGAGATGGAGTTTAGACAGGAGAGACTGGGGATGTGCTTCTGGGAGAAAAAGGAAAAGGCTGAGTGTTAGGAGATAAAGGTGAGGGGCTAGGGGTAACAGAGGTTTCCCCTTTTGTAACTGCAGCAACTCTAATAGGAGGAGGAGTAGGAAATTATTCTAATGTCAAATATCTCTCCTTCCACTTCACAACTTCAGAGGAAAAAGTGGTGTCAAATCTCTCTCCTTCCAAACCAAGAATAGGAGGGGAGAAATCGGCAAGAAAACTCCCAAAAATTAAATTTCTTGAAACTCCAACAGTTTGTATAATAGGAGAATCAGAAACAGTTACTGCAGTGGGTAAAGGGGGGTTATGAAAATTATCAGAAAAACTTGGTACAGCAGTGGAGGTACCTTTTTGAGCGGTCTTCCCCTTTCTGATAATTCCCTTTGGGTCATATTCAGGTGTTGCTAGAGGCAGCAGTGAAGTGGACCTCATGTGTCTGCCTTTAGGATCCAGACTGAAACAGTGGATTCGAAATAGTGGAGTCGCCAGGTGCAAGTTGCAATCATGAATGGTTATGATATATAATGCACCTTCAGAATCAGAAGCTCCTTGTCGTTCTATCCTAGGGAAAATCTTCAATTCGTCCCCGGCAGCGGTGCCAAGAATGTTAGCACTGAGAGTCACCCTCAAATTGCGAGAGGATAAGCCCAGTACCCATCATAGTTTTTTTGTGGATGTTCTCTTTATATGAATGGAGTTCAATGGACAAAACTCAATATATAAATGATGTTCAACACAGAACTCGACAAGAAATGTACAGGGAAGTGAGGGCCACAACTAACTTCAGTCAGTGAATTGAATTTAAGTGTGAAAAGAGGGAGGACTTAGTGAGAAAGGTGGACAAGAATTCTATGGGTATCATGCCTTCAAGTAGCTTGGAGAATAAAAATTTAGACTCAATATCACTCTTAAGCTCAAGTTTCAGACACTGAAATATGTCCAAACAACACAGTCACAACAACACAATGATCAAACCTACATCACCATGCAGCTACAACAACTCGAATGGATCCTCCATGCCCGAGCCATTCAGTGTAAGAGGGAAAAATATCACAAGGAAGCTGACTAAAAATGGTCATGATACCGCTGCAATCAAACCTACATTACAACAACATAACAACCCTCGACTGGATCCTCCATGCCCGAGTGTTTTTGCACAATTTTTACAAAGAGATGAAAAGAGGTTGACTTCTATTAATCTGAAAGTCTCAAATATTATACATAACTAGAGAACAATTATGGCATCAAAACATTACAAAATAGGGTGGTCTACTCAACCAATCGACAACCATAAAAAAATGTAAAAACTATCTATTTATACTCAAAACAGTCCCCGACTATCAAAAGTGTGATCTGATCACTACAATCAAAGCTTTGTATCGGCGACTTCTTCTGTTATACTGAACATGCATCCCTTTGTCAGACGCGAGCTTAGATCAGCATGGGTCTGCAGAGAAATTTTCTCCCAGGGGTACCATGGGCTGACGGTTCAGTCCCCACAGTCGGGCCTTCCATGCCTTCCATTTATGTGGTGAGTCGAGGCTTCAACCACCAACCTACCTTCCATTAATTGTTTTTCCTTGGATATTGAACGAGACTTAATGCTCAGGGGTGCAACCACTTTCTTCTCTCAGATAGGATGCCATATAAACATGAAATTGTGGGGCCGCTCAGAGGTGGTTTGGGTTCAGACTGCTTTTGGGCCCATAATCCATCATATTTCGCCACATAGTATTTTCTCCATACCATGGTTTCCATTGAGGGACTGCTCAAGAAAAATATCGCTCGAGCATGTTGCATCCCCTCAATAGACTGTGATCGCTAATCTGGTCACAATCTGAGATCTGGGTGCACCGGCTAGATTTGGCACCACCGCCAAGCTTACTCTCCCACGGACTTTAGGATCTTTCAAAAGTGTGCTTTGGGGTGGGGAGCTACTTTTGGAACCAAACAATAACACCTCCCGGAGGATGATCTGGCGTGGAGGCCATATGTCACCATGCTGATGTGTCACGGATGGAGAGGTAACATGTGTCACTTGAAAGGAAGTTGGAGGTGTGTCTAAGAATACTTGAAAAGGGTGCCATGTGTCAAAACCATAAGGGTGTCACTTGTCTGTGCTGATAGTCGACATGCATTTGGCTCTCCAGGGCTCGGGGGCTAGCTCTTGTTTACCTGCTATGATTTTACCCGGAGCTATGGATCTGGCGACACGTAGATCTTTGAATTGGACGGTCAAGATCCATTTTGGATCTCCAGGCTCCGAGAGAATCAAAACTCAAACTTCGCTTTTCTCAGGGATTTTACCTAGAGTCATAGATATGATGATGCGTGGCTCCTAGAATTTCATGGCCAAGATCCATTCCGGGTCTCTGGGCTCTAGGAGAATTAAAACTCAAACTTCACTTTTCCCATGCATTTTACCCAGAGTCATAGATCTAATGACACATGGATCCTGGATTTGGATGGCCGAGATCAACTCCAGGTCTCCGGACTCTGGGAAAATCGAATCTCAAACTTATTTTTCCTTCTGTGTTTTCACCCAAAGCTATGGATCTAACGACACATGGCTATTGTCTATCAACAACTCAGATTCACTTCGAGCCTTTGGCCACTTCGGCACTTCAGGAATTCGGGACCTTGGGGAGGCACCGCCCGTAAGATCAATGACTACCTGCTAATTTTGAGATCAATGGTCCATATCAGGCCGCTCTAAGTGTTGTGCTTGTGCTTACGGCTATGGTTTCTAGGAAAAATTACCTAGACGAATGACTGAGGGCTTGGGAAAACAAAATGATAAGTGATAGAGGTAAAAAGAGAAGTGATCAATCCTAGAGAAAACATGTCGATCAAACGGACAAAGGGAGACCGAAGAAAAACTACAAGCCTAGAGGAAAAACATACAATCGGGTCTGCAAAAGGAGGAGAGACATGCAAAGATATAGACTTAGGTAGAAACCACAAACCCCTAAGGCTTTGATAAGCTTATGTGATAACAGGGTCTCAACACATGATCCATCAACCTCATGAAATTTGTTGGTGCATTTGTTAAGCCAAAGGGCATGACCAACCATTCAAAGATACCTTCTTTAGATTTGAAATTTGTCTTCCATACATTATTCGATTTGATGGGAACCTGGTGGTATCCATACTTTAGGTCAATATTGCTAAATAAATTTCCCCCCTTGAGTTGGTTAAGAAGGTCATCAATTCAAGGAATTGGGTATCGGTTCCTAACTGCAATATTGTTTAATGCTCTGTAATCAATGAAAAGATATCAGGTCTCATCTTTCTTCTGCACTAGTACAATCGGGTTACTGCAAGGAGAGGATCTGGGTTGGATGTGCCCCTTTTGAAGAAACTCTTGGATTTGACATTTCATTTCATCATTTTCCATCAGCGAGCGATGATAGACTAGTCCATTAGGCAAAGGTGCACCGGGGGTTAGATGATTTGGATGCTTGACTTAGTAGTGCGTCGCTACCTCAGTGGGTGCGGAGAAGATGTCTCTATACTCTTCCATGATCCTATTCACTTTATTTTGCTACAAAGAGAGGCTCTATGTAGAGGTCACAGATGTGGCGGTGACCTTCAACTTATTGTGAGCATGGATCACAAAGAAGGAGGACTTCTCGGTCTGTGAAATGACCTTATTGCATTGCTTAGACAAGATTAAAGAAATAGTGGTAGGCGGTGCTACCTCTGGTATCCTGTATAATTGTCTACCCAAAATAATAATAAAAATGTGGGGTCTAGAATCATACATAGCATGTCGCTTCCACAAATATGGTTGGCCTAAAAGAACATCACAAACTTCAAGGGGAGAAATAACACACAATACCTCGTATTTGAAGGGCTTGATGTCGTAGGGAAGACGACATTATTGGATCACGCAAACATCTCCTCCTTGGAGAATCCAGTCGATGGTGTAGGGATGCATGTGTAGTTTCATCGACAGGTCAAGCCGCTTGAATACCTCTCCTGAGATCAGGTTCTTCTAACTGCCGCTATCGACGATGAAATGAAGCAAAGCCCCCTTTACCCACATCTGTGAGTGAAACAGGAATTCCCCTTTCCTATGGTTCTTCTGGTTCGCTTGGATGGACTTTGGTGGTAGTGATAGTGGCACTGAGTTCGACATCAATAATTCGCTTCTCTCCTTCTAGATTTGATTTGGATTCAGAATCTGCCTCTGACTCAGAAGCTTTTAGCTCGGCCACTAGTGACTTCTTTGAGAGAATTCTTCGGTGTTGTGCCAAGGGATTTTATGGTATTCACACCACTTTCCCATGTCCTTCGACTTCTCATTACCCTTCTTAGGTTGCGACTTGGAATGGTTGTCCTGAGAGTGGCCATCTTTCCTCTGTCCCTTTTTTTTAGGTTGGGGCCTCATTTTCCCTAATTCGACTGTGAGGAGTTTGCAGATCCAAACTCTATCCACTTCTACTTAATTTTTGTCTTGATCTTGAGAACATATCTATAAGCCGCGACTAATCATATGATGTCCAGAAACTTCATTTATTTCTGAATGTATCTATGCATAAAGTCACAGTATTTGAGCACCAGATTTCATTCAGAGTCTTTGATACCCAATTTGGTGTGTAGGGTATGGAAAATATTGGTGAAATCAGGTATTGTCTGGTTCCTTTCGTAACAAAATGTGGTCCATTTTTGTAGTAGTCCTTGTAGCTTACAATAGGGTAGTAATGTTCTTTAATGGCATCCCTGAAGGAATCCCATGTGGGGGCGGCCGAAAATATTGTAGATTCCTATGTGGCCCTTTTCTCGGAGTAAGTATCCCACCATACCTTAATAAGGGCGACCTTAAGGAGTGCAAAAGTAATATTTTCCCTATCGAAAAAATTGTGGACCGAAAAATACCCTTCGAGCAGATTCATCCATTTATCTATAGCATCTGCATTTATCAGTCCCTCAAATAATCGAATATCAAAATTTACGTATACCTTGAAGGGGGTTGCATGGTTTCTTGATGAAGATGTGTCTCATGTGGACATCTGCTAAAGGATCTGTGCAAAGTTGTCCATCATTTCGTTCATTTGTCACGCAAGGTATTCCTCGAGCAAAAGTTTAAAAGGATATCCTACTCCATCATCTTTCTTCTCGTCCCCCATGAGTTTTTTTCAGGCTTGGTGCGACCGATCTTGCAAAGGATCGATTGTTTCGAGTTCCAACTTCTTGTACCCATATCTTGTTAGGGACACGCACAAAGAAAAACAAATGAAGAGTAGACCACTATGATGCCACTGATTTGGATATATGAGTGGAACAAAATGAATAAAATATTGAATACAATAACATAGAGATACGAAGAACAACAATAGATATCCAGTGAACAATAACTTCTATTGAATAAAGAAAATAGGTTGAAACTGTAAAACTACAGAACTGAAAAAAACTTGCTTGAATGGTGGTAGCTATCTCTGAGAAGAGATGTTCCTGCTACACGCATTCATCTTAACAGAGTGATTACAATGAGGCTCTAGAGGCTTTTTTAACATTACTCGTGAATTCCAAAACCCGAGGCATCCAAAAACCTAACCCTAGGAGATGAAACGCCAAAAGTTATGTGGGCCCCGATGGGTAAGTCGGTACCTCAACTTCATGAGGTCGTAACTTTTGCATATGACCTCCGTTTTAGGCATGTGATAGCCCATTGGAAAGGTATTTTCGAGAACTACACATTATTCCATCAAACTATAACTTTGTTTACAAATTGATTGTCGCAAGCCAAAAAAACATTGTTTAGGGCACCAAAACGGCCTTGGAAGTACAAAAAGATGTACTGACATGAAAAATTCCAAATAAGCCAGTTGGAATAGGTGGGCGACCACCAATATACACTCGGATGCTATGTAGGGATTCAAGATAGCGCCGAAAGTGCAGAACCCACAATTACAAAGAAATTTCATCATTACAAAGAAACATGATGAACTAAAAATTGTCAAGAGGAGCCAGTTGGAATAGGTGGGTGGCCACCAATATCCACCTGGATCATAAATGCATCTAACAATATATATTAAACATGAATACAATTTTTCAAGCAACAAAAAACACACAACATTCATATAAATTATTTACAGAATGGAATTTAACATAAGAACATAACAAAAACACTTATCTGTTAATGATTAACCAACTAGATGCAAATGAAGGATGAACCTCCCATCCATAGGAATTGCTGATCATTTTATCTCATCAGCAAGCCACCCCTGAGCTAAGGCTATGAGTCCACAAGGAGATATGACCCACTAGCTATCCACTCTCTACACAGAGCATCCCCAAACCCAGGTTCGAGTCTCACAACAGTTCCCCACAACCTGCACTACCCAAGGAATGTACCCCCTTCACTTCTCACAGTCCCTCATGCTATACCATTCATTTATTAGGAATACTAGTTCATTCAGTTGGCAAGGAATCACTCAACTGAGAAATCTAGGAACTCTTAGTTGTTTCATGTTTTCTCACAACAGCCTTCACCAAGCTCTGAGATATTTCCTCTATAGGAAATCTCACCACAAACTTACAACTTGATTTACCGACACACATGCCTCTATATCAACATAAAAACACAACCAAAATATGGTTGTCTTCAAGTATACCATGGTTGGTCCTCTTCCCATCCCTCTCCCCTTCTTTGATACCCAAAATATGTATGTGAAATTGTCCCCTATTATGCATACAAATTTCCTCTTCTTCCTTGCTTGCTTCAATCACACACTTCTCAAGGATGATTGTACCTCAGCCCATTCTCTCCAATAACTATGGGATGTAGCCACTCACACCCACCCTCTTAAATGATTTTAGTGATTGGCCTCTCATACACTCAATCATCAAATAGAAAGTTATACACAAACATAATAATTTTAGGAATGTGGGTTGGATTAATACCCATGAATAATTCCCCCTTGGACCCCTCTCTCTTGCGGAATCATAGTCTCCCCATCATTCTTCATCTCTTTCATATCGCAACAAAAAATTATTACTTTATTAATTATTTCAATGTTCATAATATGAAATTTGGCCCCTAGCCACATTAAATCAATATGGGCTCTTCGCTCAAACATATCGGCTCACCATCCTAATCCACATTTATACAATTACATTATAATTCACGAGGATGTTACATGGTTGGGATAAATGATTGTTACCCTCCCCTCCTAGGTTCAATTCCTTGTAAGTGACATGTTATGTTCTTAAATGGGTCTATAAGATGCTCTTGTTCTTGAACCCCCAATATTCTAAAAATACTCAAACTCCCTATGTTCTCTCACAGA
>SNQJ01S0118948.1:1810-16874 GCA_010110895.2 Picea sitchensis
AATAATTGTAGAAATTGAAGAAGTCTCAGGAAGCATTATCAGGTTCTATGTGATGGTTGGTTGATGGTGATGATTTAATGTGAAGTTTTATTATCTCTCATATATTCTTGGGTGGAAGGAAGGGGAAAGGATGGAGAGTTCAACTCTATCTTGATATTGGAGGATTGTATCTTCCTCTTGGAGGTTTATCCCTCCCTTTACACTTGGAAGCTGTAGCTACCTTTGGAAGTCATTACTTCCCTTGAATAATAACTATTGATTATTTCTCATATATTGTGCATGGTGTATTGTGGTGTATTGGTGTAACTCTTATACTATTGTGCATTTCTCATTGGATATAATTGAATGGTTTAAGTATAAGTTGAAAAAGGTTTTAAATTGTACTTGATATTGATTCAACCCCTCTCAGTATCAACAAAAGGAAGGTCTTTTTGAATGGTTGTTCATGTCGTTTGGTTTGACAAATGCTCCAGTCACTTTCATGAGGATGATGGGCGATATCCTACGACCATTCACCAATAGTTTTTTAGTGGTGTATCTGGATGACATTCTCATTTAAAACAAGACTTGGGTCGAACACTTGCAGCATATTCAGTAGGTTCTGCACACCGTACGACAACACAAGCTATACGCCAACTTGGAAAAATGATCCTTCGGCATGGACATGGTCCATTACCTGGGATACATTGTTGATCAACATGGTGTACATGTGGATCCAGCGAAGATGCAATTCATTCATGACTGGCCAACCCCAACCACACTCATTGAGATTTAGATCTTCTTGGGCCTTGCCAATTTCTACAACAGGTTCGTGTTGGAATTCTCCCAGATTGCATGGGCCCTCAACCAAATAACCAGGGTTGGTGGTAAGGAAAAATTTGTGTGGGGTCATTCCCAACAACAAGAATTCGATGATTTGAAGCAACACTTCTGCTCATCCCTAGTACTTTCACTACCAGACCTGCAACAACCCTTTGAGATCGAGACATATGCTTCAGACTATGCTGTGGGCACCGTTTTCACTCATCACGACCACCCCATGGCCTATCATAGTGAGACACTATCAGATGTTGTTTGTAAGTACCCTACTTGTGAAAAAGAAATGTACTCCATTATGCAAGCCTATCTCCACTGGAAACATTACATTCTTAGGAAGGAGAAATTCATCCATAGTGATCATAAGCCACTGCAGTTCATGCAGACACAAGGAAAATTGCAGAATGACCGCCATCAAAAGTGATCCACATACTTGCACCAATTCCACCTCAACATCAAGTATAAACAAGGAAGCACCAATCGCGTCGATGATTACCTCAACAGACCGCCAGTCACGACACTCACCACTGTGCTAGACTCTTACAACCATGAGACCTCTGGATGCCCCCAACTCTATGAGATAGACCCGGACTTCGCCGCCACCTACCAAATGTTGGGTGAAAATGAAGTTGTTGATAATTTCCATCTTTAGGTTGGGTTGTTGTGTCATCTGGGCCATATCTGTGTTCCATCAAGTGAGTGAGAGAATCTCATCTGGGAAGCCACTACAGTTGCGTGGCAGGACACTTCAGCGTAAAAAATATAGTGGCAATACTACAGAAACATTTATACTGGACGAAACTTCGACAGGAGGTCAACAAGTATATCAGGTCCTACACTGCCTGCGTTATTTCCAAACTGACCACTAAGAAATAGGGCTTGTACACCCCTCTTCCTACTCCTGAAAGGCCATGGGAATCCATCTCAATGGACTACATGTTGGGCCTCCTGTCCACCAAGCGGGGAAATGATCGTGTTTTTGTGATGGTTGATCGGTTTTCTAAGATGGTGATCTGGTTGTTTGCAAGAAGATCATCATAGCAGAGGCCACTTCCAATCTCTTCTTTGAATGCGTCTGGGTACATTTTGGAATCCAAAATGTACCCACCCCCAGACAGATGGCCAAACTGAGGTCGTAAATCGAATGATTGTGAATATCCTTCGCATGTATAATTCAAAGAACCCTCACACATGGGATGAGAGCCTTCCCTATGTCCATCATAGCTACAACCGAGCCTTGTATAGCTCCACCCACCACATCCCCTTTTAGGTGGGGTTGGGATTCCAACCATTGGGTCCCATAGATGTTGCACTTCCCTTTGCGGTCACCTCGACTGACTCATCTCCTGCTCCAACTGAAGCTAAAAAAGACACCCAGTTCATTAAGAGGATCCAACGCATATGCCAACAGGTTCAGGATATCCTACAAAATTCCAATGACAAGTACAAACAACGCCATGATCAACATCAGGTGCCACATAAGTTTTAGGTGGGCGACAAAGTTTGGTTGCACTTGCAGAAAGAACGCCTTATAGGATCCCATAGAAAGCTTCGCCCACTTCGTTATGGGTCGTACACCATAACCAAGGCCATGGGGGATAATTATTTTTGAGCTCAACATTCCTCCTCTCCTTGGCCTACACCCAGTGTTCAACGTGGATCTCCTTCGCTCTTATTTCCCACCATTATTGGGCACCTCAGAAGTAGAAGAAAAACTGAAAACAACAGAGCTCAACCTTGATTGCATACAACAATCATCCAATGATCATATTGTGGACACACATATCAAGGGACCTCAAATAGCAAAGGATCTATCTTTATCGAGTTGTCAAAGCATGGCAACTCTTGCACCAAGGCAAGTGGCTCACCTAGGGCCAAATTTAGCAGAAATTTCCTCATCTGATCGGGGACCTCAATGCAATGGATACCATTTCTTCCTAAGGAGGTAGGATTGATCCAGGTGGATATCGGTGGTCACCCACCTTTTCCAACTAGCTCAAAACAGTTTTCTGACAATTTTGGTAATTTACTATTTTTAGCAGTTTTCACTTCTGGGGTCGTTTTGAGGCCCTAAACGATGGTTTTTTGGGAAAATAGGTTTTCAATATGGAAGTTTCTTCTATATTGTACTCAAAATGAATCTCCTCAACGATACCTTTCCAATGGGATATTATACGCCTAAAACAGAGATCGTATGCAAAAGTTACGACCCTGGGAAGTTGATGTACTAACTTACCCAAACGAGGCCCACATGACTTTTGGTGCTTCATCTCCTAGGGTTAGGTTTTTGGATGTCTAGGGTTTTTGGAATTCCTTATTATTGTAAAAAGGATTTTAGAGCCTCATTGTAATGATCTTATTGCGAATGAGCGCAACCGTCACATCTCTTCTCAGAGATAAGCCGCCACCATTCCAATAAGCTTGTTTCCGCTGCATTTTACAGTTTCAACTTTTTTTGTTCTTGAATAGAAAACCAGTTTTACTGTATCTATGTTATTTTTTGTTAAGAACCAGTTAATAATCTGTAGTCATTTCATTCTTCTCATAAAATCCAGATCAGACTATTGTTGTTCTGTTGTGGTTCTCTAGGAGGGACTGTCATTCTGCAATCTTTGGCCATGTGTCCAAAGTTGTTACATTTGTAGCATTCCACTTCAGTGCTCAAAGATTCAAACCTGTTGTAACTTCTTCTCTGTGTTTCACTAGGCCTTCTTGGATAACCCTTTTGTGTATGAATTTCAAATTTGTTTATGTTCTTGTTGTTAGCTCTGCAATTCACAACTTTATGTCCAAAATTATTACATGCATAACATAAACCAAAAACGATAGTTTGATACCTGGGAGTTGAAGATATTTTGAAAGTAGATACTCTTATGAATCCTTCTTCTTCCTAAGGCCTATCTGTTTCTGTCGATCATTGATTCTGAAATCTGAATCTTCTCAGTGGAGGAGTGTCCCTATAATTTTCTTTGTAGCCCTTCCTACCCCCCTTGATTGTTTCTACATAGCTTTTTGGATATGTTTCTTGTTCTGTTGTTTTGGAGCTTGATCCCTTTTCTATCTGATTGTATCCAAGTCCAGACTTGTCATGATGCGGTTTTTTATTGCTGATAATGTCATTCAAAACTTTTGAGTTGTTCTGTATATTTTTCTTTTGAAGATCCTTTCTTAATGTGACAATTTTTTCTTCCAAATTTCCAATGATCCTGTCTCTTCCTTCTAGATGTTCTTTGAGTGCTTCTTCAATTCTTTTATCTTCTTTAATTTGAAGCTTCAAATTTGTGATCATTTGTTCTAGTCCCTGAGTGTCTTCTTTCTTGTCTAGTTCCACTTGTAGTTTCTTTTTTTCTCTTCTGATAAATTCTATGTCACACAACAATTCTTCTCGATAGTCAACTTCTGCCTCTTCATATTCTTCTTCGACATCTTCATATTCTTCTTCGGAATCTTCTTTATTAGAGTCTTCTACTACCATGAATATAAATCTTTCTGTCTCACTTTCACTAACTTCATCTTCATCTAATGATGAGATGTCTTCTTTGGTGCATAAGCTTTTCTTGAAAATTTTCTTTGTGGTTCTTTTGTCTTTATATGTTTGTTTGATATTTGAGTAACCTTCATCGTTTGTCTTTTTCTTATGAGTAAATTTGTTATAAAAATGACCAATAACATCACAATTAAATCAAATCAAAGGAAGTTTACCTCTATACATGTCGTTGGTTCCCTTGTTCAATCTTCTGACAAAGTTGGTTGCTTCTTCATCATCTTCCGAGACGTCACTGTTGTTGTTGTTAGTCCCTATAGTTGCACTTGACTGTGAGAGGGAAATCTAGGGCATCATCAAGTTATTGCAAAAGTGTTTTGAGGGTTTTTATGATTTGGTTTTTAAAAGGGTGGTTGAAAACTGGCTCAAGGTTACAACATAACATGAAAATCAAGATCAGAACATAACATATCCCATTGGCTGAATAATAGGTAGACACATAGATGGATTAAACCAATTAAGAAAAAGGAAGATGAAGTCTTCAATTTGTCAACTTCACATGAATTCTCATCTCAAAATTTCATAAAGAAACAAGACTATCAACTTGATATCAAAACTTGAAAAATTATCTCTACAGTAAAATTTTCACTGTATAAATTAACAGTCAAGAATAAAAAAGCATTGCAATCTGAATAATGAATTCAAGCATGAAGAAAGAAATAACAGAGTAGAAAAAGAGGGTCTAACCATCCATATGCCTTTTATATTAAGTGTCAAATTGAACATAAATTCCTTTTACAATGAGCTTCACCAAAAGGTCCCCTGGATCTCCAATTTTTCCACCTCCCTTACTTCTCCTTCTACAAAGTTTATATAGAAACAATACATAATTATCAAGATCCAAAAAAAAAGGATCTGAAAACCTCCTCGTCTATATTTAGTTTCTTGTTTCAAATAATCAAGGAGAAGATCCAATCTGATCTCCAATTCTAATTGATGAGGTGGCTTGTCAACTGTTGTCCATGAGATTTTTCAGGAAAACAAATCTGGTAAATTCCTGAAAAATAGGGTCCAACAATCTCTTCTTATCTCTTAAATGGTGATAGATGTGTAAAAACCGAGAGAGGTTTTTGTGAAGGGGCATGTTCCCAACAAAAACCTCTTTTTGTTTCAAAACATTCCTCTCCATATGTTCTGTAAAATATTTTGAATATAAAGACTATAACAGGTAAAAAACAGAGCATTTCCTATAGCTTTATCAGAAAATTAGGCCTCAAAGAACAATTCGAATATCTTAAAATATGATTTTTGTGTAAAAACTGAGAGAGGTTTTTGTGAAGGGGAATGTTCCCAACAAAAACCTCTTTTGGTTTCATCAGATTCATCTCCAACTATTTTTCAACCTTTCTTGAAGGAGAAGACTAAAACATGTAAAAATAACAGAGTATTTTCTGTAGCTTTATCAGAAAATTAGCCCTCAAAGAACAATTTGAATCTCTTAAAAGGTGATTTATGTGTAAAAACTGAGAGAGGTTTCTGTGAAGGGGCATGTTTCCAACAAAAAAATCTTTTGGTTTCATCAAATTCATCTCCAGTTGTTATGTAACCTCTCTTGAAGATAAAGACTATAACAGGTAAAAAACAAAGTATTTACTGTAGCTTTTTTGGTTCTTCTTTTAATGATTCTTTATGTAATGGGGACATTCTTGTATTTCATTTGATATCTGCTTTTGCATCTTCAGAATTGTGTTCTATCACTATGACATCTTCTCTTTTGATTGAAGAATCGAACATGGATTTGGGCCTTAGCCTGTACTTGTTGGTGACTCTTGTAGAGTTCCTCCTAGGGTCTTGAGGCTGTTGATTACCCCTCAAAAGATGCCTTGAAATATGGAGTTGATCATTGCTTTTTGATCTCTTGGAAATACATTGACTTGCTACTTTCATATCACTAATTAATTTTATCACTTCATAGTCATAAGAAAATCCTTTGTCCAAGATTCTGGAATGAAGTTTAACATCGATCCTCAAAGTATAAAATTTGATTGGGCCCTCTCATTTTGCTTTCATATTGTATTTCATCATAGCATGAATATATGGCTTCCAAAACCATAACCCATAACAATTATATTCCCATGTTTTGAACAATTAATTGAGAATTAGTTTCTTTTACCTTGCTTTGTTCATGCATTTCTGTATTTTTCCCTTTGAATTTGATAAAATCCTTTGAAATATGGGAACAACTTTCTAACTTTTCAATATTATCTGAAGTACTAAGCTATGCAACAACTTGAGAGATAAGTGTTTATAGTGTTGAACGATAGCCAATTTGTTTGTTTCACTATTCGTGGCAATCTTGGTAAAAATGTTAAGTGCAAGTACAAGTGCACCTGGGCGATCAGGCATAGGCTTTAACAATTCTTCCAACATAGGTATTGATATTATGAGCAACTGCACCAACTCAGATTTTATCGACCATGAACTTGGAGCTCCTGCACTCTGCCAGAATATTTAAAATCAATCCAAACAAATCCACCGCCCTGGTGAATTTCCTTCTTACGACCCTCTGGTAATTGACTGAAAACACTTATTTCTTATCGACTAGATTCAAAGATGCTCTCTTCATGGCATGAACTAAGTGTTACATTCAATCCCTTTTGAATACCTAGAAATTATTCTGACACCTGGCAGAAACATTAACAACATATGATCTCTTATTCCATATGACTCAGTGCTCAACAAAACTGTGTTGTGCATTTCTTGTTTGACTCTGTGTTAGGGTTTAAAGATTGCATGAGCCAGCTCCAAGGCTTCTGTAACTAGCACCCTTGGGTTTCAAAATTTTCACCTGCAATCTGTTAGTGTATAACATTCCTCTAAGAAAATACTTGCGCCTAAATTCAACAAAATCAGATAGGTATAATATAATGATCATTGAGAATTGGGCGATTTTAAAATGAGACCTTCGTGGGTAGAAAGCAATCAGATTATGAAACGGTTTGAATCAGTAAATGATTCCAAGCTATTGTGGACACATGTGAACTCTCAAACCACGATTCGTGTCATCATAACGAAATCTAGATGACAGGCACGTATCAAGGCATGATTATTTTGGCGCTACAGGAATAGCCTTATTCCCGTAGCGCTATTAATGACTTAGCAAAATTTGAGTTTATGAAGTTCAAATAGGAATATAAGGTGACGCCTCGTTTAAAACCATGTCTTCAATTTCAAACTTGAATAAACTATTAAAAAACTGAAATGCAAACCAACACTAAAAACAAAGATCGAAATCAACTGGAAACAGAAATTGAAGTGTAGGCAAGAAGGGTTTAGAATAAGGGTTTCTCACTGAACCAAGAAAAAATTAGAGACTAACATTGGCTCCTTCTGGGGGATGATGCTCTCCCCGTGAGGCATCAAGAACAAGTAGACCATTGTGCCTTTTCCTCTATGCATCCATGCAACACAACCTACAAACTTTGTCTTTTTAAACATTCACATTCTTCTGTGTTGTGCCTAGTCCATTGGGTTATGGAGTCAATCAATATCATTCAAATCTGGCCCAAACTTCTGCAACTCTGCTCCTCATTTGAAGCCAAAACTACCCCTGTCAATAGTGCTTTATATGCATTGGGCATGGAGTCTTTATTTCAAAACTGAAACCAAATTTTTTGTTGCAAACCAACAGACTGAAAAGAATCTCATACTTGATGGTGAGCTTATTATTCTATCTATTCCTACTCTAACTACTGAGAATAAATGTTTCAGGTATATATAAATTTCCAGAAAAATAATTCAAGCAACAAATTGCTTGACCTGTCTTCATATACATAGTGAAAAACATGAAAATAGAACAAAATATACAACAAGGAAACTGCAACCCGTTCATGTTTGTTGTTGCAAACCATCATGCCAAACTTTGTAATATATGGCATTACTAGTAATAATGACTCTATCCAAATAGAAAATGGATCATAAAATTCATGTATGATCTTACCTAGTTTTTTAAAATCAAAAGGGTGCTTTTCCTCATAGTTGATCTCTTTAGGTTGATGATCATGAATGCCATTCCCAAGTTCTATAAATCCATATATTGACTCCTCAACAGCTGACCCAGAAGCAAGCATCAATTGTTGTTGGAACATTTCTCTATCAGTTTTGTGATGCTCATGATGCTCCTCATCAGATCCAGGACTGTTGCCATATACTGGTTTCAACTGTTCATGACTAATGTGCAGGTTGTTTTCATAAATCTGCTATTGCTTAGCTTCTGTCACCATAAAGATAACATGCTGCTGATAACCTTCATCAATATTGTTATGTGTATCAACTTTATCAACAATGTGTTGAGGAAATATTTTTTCTTTATACTCATCGTAAACATGAGCTTTTCCATTCAAATCAGAAACTACAGGTGCATCAAGAACAAGATCAAATGCATCTACAACTATGCAATCATCTGTCCTATCATCAATGGTATCTGACAGATCTTCCTTAATAAAATGATTTCCATCCTTGCAAACAGACGAAAACTCTAGTTTCTGCTGTATATGCTTCTCAAATACATCACAACAATTTTCAAAAAGACTTTCAACTGAAAATTTTTCTTTATAAAATATATTAAAAGTATCATGAAAACTTGCCAACGAATTAATACTTGAAGCTGGAAGCGATCTGCACCAGTTGAGGGCTGCTCCCTTCAACGAGTATTTGAAAATCTTGATCTTGACATCCTCATGCACAATCTGACGTCCATGAATAAACTCATGCAAATATAGTAGATACTCATCCGGAACCTCCCAATCTTCGCCTTTAAACATAGGAAGGATACCTTCCCATTCAGCTTTGCTAAGAATTGGGTTTGGAAAACCAATGACATCTTAAAAATCACAAAAAGCAAACCTTTGAGCCAGAATGGATTCCATGCTTGGATCCAGTGGAGTCACCTTTTAATATTTAGACAGTGGAGTCACCATGGTGAAAGATCTATAGTCATGTATCTGTCCCCTTCCTGTTCACCATCAAGAAGAGGATCTAATCATTGTTGTTCTCCCAGGGATAAATACTTCGTGTCTTCGTCCCCGACAACGGCGCCAAAAGGTGTTAGTCCCTAAAGTTGCACTTGACTGTGAAAGGGCAAGCTAGGGCATCATCGAGTTATTGCAAAAGTGTTTTGAGGGATTTTATGATTTGGTTTTTAAAAGGGTTTTTGAAAACTGGCTCAAGGTTACAACATAACATGAAAATCAAGATCAGAACATAGCATATCCCACTGGTTGAATAATAGGTAGACACATAGATGGATTAAACCAATCAAGAAAAAGGAAGATGAAGTCTTCAATTTGTCAACTTCACATGAATTCTCGTCTCAAAATGTCATAAAGAAACAAGACTATCATCTTGATATAAAAACTTGAAAAATTATCTCTACAGTAAAATTTTCACTGTATAAATTAACGGTCAAGAATAAAAAAGCATTGCAATCTGAATAATGAATTCAAGCATGAAGAAAGAAATAATAGAGTAGAAAAAGAGGGTATAACCATCCATATGCCTTTTCTATTGAGTGTCAAATTGAACATAAATGTCATTTACAATGAACTTCACCAAAAGGTCCCCTGGATCTCCAATGTTTCCACCTCCCTTACTTCTCCTTCTACAAAGTTTATATAGAAACAATACATAATTATCATGATCCAAAAAAAATGGATCTGAAAACCTACTCATCTATATTTAGTTTCTTGTTTCAAATAATCAAGGAGAATATCCAATCTTATCTCCAATTCGAATTGATGAGGTGGCTTGTCAACTGCTGTCCATGAGATTTTTCAGGAAAACAAATCTGGTAAATTCCTAAAACATAGGTTCCAACAATCTCTTATTATCTCTTAAATGGTGATAGATGTGTACAAACTGAGAGAGGTTTTTGTGAAGGGGCATGTTCCCAAAAAGAACCTCTTTTGGTTTCAACAAATTCCTCTCCATATTTTCTATAACATCTTTTTAAGATAAATACTATAACAGGTAAAACACAGAGTATTTCCTGTAGCTTTATCAGAAAATTAGGCCTCAAAGAACAATTTGAATCTCTTAAAATGTGATTTCTGTGTAAAAACAGAGAGAGGTTTTTGTGAAGGGGCATTTTCCCAACAAAAACCTCTTTTTTTTTCATCAAATTCATCTCCAACTGTTTTGCAACCTTTCTTGAAGGAGAAGACTAAAACATGTAAAAATAACAGAGTATTTCCTGTAGCTTTATCAGACAATTATCCCTCAAAGAACAATTTGAATCTCTTAAAATGTGATTTTTGTGTAAAAACTGAGAGATTTTTTTGTTAAGGGGCATGTTACCAACAAAAACCTCTTTTGGTTTCATCAAATTCATATCTAGTTGTTCTGTAACCTCTCTTGAAGATAAAGACTATAACAGGTAAAAAACAGAGTATTTCCTGTAGCTTTTCTGGTTCTTTTTTTAATGATTCTTCATGTACTGGGGACATTCTTGTATTTCATTTGATATTTGCTTTTGCATCTTCAGAATGGTCTTCTATCACTATGACATCTTCTCTTTTGATTGAAGAATCGAACATGGATTTGGGCCTTAGCCTGTACTTGTTGGTGACTCTTGTAGAGTTCCTTCTAGGGTCTTGAGTCTGTTGATTACCCCTCAAAAGATGCCTTGAAATATGGAATTGATCATTGCTTGTTGATCTCTTGGAAATAAATTGAATTTCTACTTTCATATCACTAACTAATTTGATCACTTCATAGTCATAAGAAAATCCTTTGTCCAGGATTCTGGAATGAAGTTTAACATCGATCCTCAAAGTATAAAATTCGACTGGGCCCTCTCATTCTGCTTTCATATTGTATTTCATCATAGCATGAATATATGGCTTCCAAAACCATAACCTATAACAATTATATTCCCATGTTTTGAACAATTAATTGAGAAGTAGTTTCTTTTACCTTGCTTTGTTCATGCATTTCTAGATTTTTCCCTTTGAATTTGATAAAATCCTTTGAAATTTGGGAATAACTTTCTAACTTTTCAATACTATATGAAGTAATATTCTATGAAACAACTTGAGAGATAAGTGTTTATAGTGTTGAACGATAGCCAATTTGTTTGTTTCACTATTCGTGGCAATCTTGGTAAAAATGTTAAGTGCAAGTACAAGTGCACTTGGGCGATCAGGCATAGGCTTTAGCAATTCTTCCAACATAGGTATTGATTTTATGAGAAACTGCACCAACTCAGATTTTATCAACCATGAACTTGGATCTCCTGCGCTCTGCCAGAATATTTAAAATCAATCCAAACAAATCCACTGCCCTGGTGAATTTCCTTCTTACGACCCTCTGGTAATTGACTGAAAACACTCCTTTCTTATCGACTAGATTCAAAGATGCTCTCTTCGTGGAATGAACTAAGTGTTACATTCAATCCATTTTGAATACCTAGAAATTATGCTGACACCTGGTAGAAACATTAACAACATATGATCTCTTCTTCCATGTGACTCAGTGCTCAACAAAGTTGTCTTGTGCGTTGCTTGTTTGACCGTGTGTTAGGGTTTAAAGATTGCATGAGCCAACTCCAAGGCTTCTGTAACTAGCACCCTCGGGTTCTGAATTTTCCACCTGCAATCTGTTAGTGTATAACGTTCCTCTAAGAAAATACATGCGCCTAAATTCAACAAAATCAGACAGGTATAATATAATGATCATTGAGAATTGAGCGATTTTAAAATGAGACCTTCGTGGGTACAAAGAAATCGGATTATGAAACGGTTTGAATCAATAAATGATTCCAAGCTATTGTGGACACATGCAAACTCTCAGACCATGATTCGTGTCATCATAAAAAAATCTGGATGACAGACGCGTATCAAGGCATGATTATTTTGGCACTATGGGAATAGCCTTATTCCCGTAGCGCTATTAATGACTTAGAAAAATTTGAATTTATGAAGTTCAAACAGGCATATAAGGTGACACCTCGTTTAAAACCATGTCTTTCAATTTCAAACTTGAATAAACTATTAAAAAACTGAAATGCAAACCATAAGACACTAAAAACAAAGATCAAAATCAACTAGAAACAAAAATTGAAGTGTAGGTAAGAAGGGTTTAGAATAAGGGTTTCTCACTAAACCAAGACAAAATTAGAGACTAACAACTGCTATGTTCTTTTTCTTTTTTCTTTCCCTTTTTCTTTGACCTTTTGGATGCTTTGAAGGTTGCTTCTTTTATATCTATATTTTCCTATTCAGTTCTCATTTCATATGATGTGAAGATTCCATGTAGTTCGTCCATGCTTATTGAGTTTAGATCTCCTCTTTATTCTAGTGATGATATCTTAGGGTCAAATCTCATAGGAAGAGATATTAGTACCTTTTGAATAATTATAGATTCTTTGATTTCTTCTCCCAATCCCAAGATTGCATTTACTATTTCATCGACTCGTAAAAAGTAAGATGCAATATTCTCATCTTCCTTCATCTTTAGTTTTTCGAACTGACCTCTGTAAGTTTGAAGCTTTGTTGCTTTGACTTTTGAATCTCCTTCATAAATATTTCAAAGTTTGTCCCAAATCTCTTTAGAGGATTTACAATGTGAAACTTTGGTGAATACCGATTCTCTAAGACCATTAAAAAGTGAATTTGTGGCTTTGGAATTATTCTGACTGAATTTCATTGCTTTGTCATTTGTCGGCAGAACTACTAGTGATGTGTATCCATCTACAATTGATTACCAAATTTCAAATACCCGTGTCTGTATATATGTCTTCATACTTATGCTCCAAAATGCATACTTTTGTCCATCAAACTGTGGTATTCCATTTTTATACATGTTTTTTCTCTCAATGATCTACCTTTCAGTGGTTAAACTGATTTCTGAAGGAACATGCTCTGATTCCAATTGTTGGATTACTAAGAGGCGGGGTGAATCAGTAATAGAGAAATCTAATCCTTTTTAACCATATAATGCAAGTGTTATATCAATGTAGCATTATTATCCAATATTTGCAGAGTAAATAAACAATGAACAAATGAATAAGCATACACATACATAGTACACCAATGTTTTTACGTGGAAACCGAAAGCGGGAGAAAAACACATAATGATTTTTCTTATATGTCTTGAAGAATTGCATTAATTGGAAGCACCAACTTCCTTTGTTTTCCAGCTGCAACTGGAAGGAGGCTCCAACCACCTAGTTTATCAGGCTACAACCTGAGGGAATTTTCAACTCCCCAATTCTTCGGCTACAACCAAAAGGAGTCTACAACCCCCTATGTTCTCCGGCTACAACTGGAAGGTGGCTACAACCACATGTTATTTCCCCGTCCAACTGCCTTGACGTATAAGTAGAATGATGAAACCACTGTCACACTATCATTGTGAGATATATTGTTGTAAACTTGTACCAATCAACCTACACCAAGAACCTGAACCATGCATCAACCTGTACCTCAACCTGTAATCAACTTGTACCATAAACAAGTGCATCAACCATGCACCAACCATGCACCAACCTGTACCTCAACCTCAACCACAATCCCTCATCAATTTCATCATCCAAATATGATTTGTAAATCTGTAATAGACCTGGTGTATATGATCACATACATGCAAACCTTCCTTAACTTTAACACCAAGAGATTAGCATTTTCATCAAACTTTACTTTAGTCTCACATGACTAGTTTTAGATTAGTCAACAACCCTAACTTGAAATAATCATAACTATGTACCTGTAATGAATAAAGATTTGAAAATAGTACACAATGTTTTTCAGTGTGTTTTTTATGATTCCTCCAGGTGTCACTACTTGGAACCTCTCAGAAAAGGAGTTTGAGAAAAAATGGCATAGCTTGTTGAATTTTGGCTTATTCTAGAGAGTGAACTTGTAGAGCGGGCCCCACACAAAATATTTGTTTTATGGATCTAAAAATTGTACACAAAATACTAAATATTGTAATCTAGCCCACACATTTTGTCTTACTGAATTTTGACCTGTTCTGAATAAGTTATGACGTTTTTACCCGAAACACCTGTTTTAGACTAGTTTCAAGACTAGCCACAAACCCTATTTTCCATAGAGTGTAACTCCAAAAATAAAATGACCCATAAGATAAAATTTGTACCACAACTACTTGGATATGTTTCCTCAATGGCCTCCCAATTTCATGATCTAAACCATTCTAGAAACAAATTTATTGCGAAAATGATGAGATGACCTGTAAATAACATACCTTAGAAAGCATCATCAAAAGAATTTATCCTCCCTTGAATTTCGACCTTCTTTACTTCACTTTCCCTCTGAAATTCGGCTTGTATATCCTTTGGTTACCTCAGTCACCTGTAGATATTCAATATACTCAAGTGTGATTAAAATGAAAGAACCTTGCCTCTTATTTATACTTTCATGTAGCTTCCTTAGAAGCATCTTCTAGACCACTTTGTCCACATAGTCACCTATGCCCAACTTTTCCCAATTTGCCACTTCTCCATATATCCAATAGTCACTTGACGACTTAACCCATTTTCCTCATTTTAGGGTTAACCTTCTTATAACCACTTTCCATAATTAGAAATTTCTTCATTTACTTTATTATTTAAATAATCCTCTTTGACTTTGTTGCTTCACTTTATTATTTAAATAATCCTCTTTGACTTTGTCACTTCACTTTATTATTTAAATAATCCTCTTTGACTTTGTCACTTCACTTTATTATTTAAATAATTTCTTCTTT
>SNQJ01S0118949.1:0-23122 GCA_010110895.2 Picea sitchensis
TTAATTAAATCACTTTAATTAATTAATTAACCTTTTTACCTTTGAAAAGCTCATTATCTCTCCTTGTGGCTTCCCTGGCCACTGAAAGTCACTTCTAGCCATCCCATATTGTAGTGTTGAGCCTCCCGATTCCAACGAGCTATTACATTGAGAGGTTCCTCCAAGTAATGTGCTCAAAATGACCTCTCCAGTGAATTCCATTAACTTATAGCTCAAAACAGTGAAAATCCTGGAAATCGTTAGAATGCAACGAAACCAAAGCCAACCTATGCAGAATGGCTCATAATGATGGAATATGATCATAAATGCAAGCTGGACCCCACAATGCCTCTCAAATACCCATGTAGTTGCTATAGCATCCATCTGGCTACTCTGGTCATCATAAATCTCTGCCCTGTGATGATGTCCCCAAGTGGGGACATTACAGTCCTCCCTGCTAGAAAATTGCTTGTCCTCAAGCAATAAACAAATCATCTCAAATAAAATACAAGGATCCCATGTCCACCTGTGGGGTACATAGTCGAACCCATCCAAAGACGAACAATAGTACACTCCACCCCCTGGATCCCATATCAGGAAGTGAACTGTAATACTCTGCGAAGCATAGTCCTGAAAGATATCAACCCTGTGAACCTCTTGCAAATGACACATGGACTCATCTTGGAATGAGTCAATCCTCCAAATATCTACCAAGATCCACATGGCCTCCATCAACTGCACATGTTGATGCCCAACTGATGTGATGCAAGACCTCCGTGAGGCACCCGCAAGCGATGAGCTCCTCTCCACACTGAAGCTCAATGGAAAGCTAGAACGACTTTCCCCTGCAATGGTCCACTCTTCCCTGTCAGTCAATGAACTGCTCAATCCTGCAATCCCTGGGTCCCATGCTAACCTCTGTCGAAGATTGTCATGCTGAAACTGCACTACTCTAACCATGACTATCTGTCCCCTGCATACATCCTGAACCCTCCTCTCCTAGGTCCTCCAGCTGAAATACCTGTGACCACCGGACTTGATGTCTAGAAACTGTATCTGTAAGGGCATCTCTATAGAAGAAGTACATGTCCAAACATCTCTATGCCCTATTCTGATGATCAAGTGGAAGGAAAGGCCTCACCCCATAGGACAAGTACCTGCAGACCCACTCTAAACAAAACCAAGGTGGAGTGTCTGGCTCTCTGGTGCAACCTGGGTCAACATGAACATCGTGCTAACAAAACGGACTCTCGGGTCCCACGGAAAACTTGGAATTTTATCACTTCTAGTCTCTGCTAGCTACTCTTGTGATAGATTAATCATTGTCAGAAGCCCTCTGCACTCATCTGTCATCACCTAGTCTATGATGCTCATCATCACACACCAAGTCTCAATTGTCTGTCTAACACGATCCACCTATGACCTGCAATATGCTGTAAAAGTACTCCTGTCATGTAATCTCGGCCTACTCACTCTCCATGCCCCCAACCATGGCCTATCCCTCCTCATGTTGTTGTCTATTATAAAAGTGTCAGGACAGGATAACAGAAACATCTACAGTTGATTGTAGGACGGAAAGGTGTCACATGATTTGGTTAATCCCAAGGATTCGACCAGAAGCTCGTCCATCGATATCCATGATAACTGCTCACCTGTAGTCATCACTAAACCCCAATCATCAGGTACAATCAGAAGCAACTCCTCCAACTATTGGTAAACAACTCTCCATCTCCCCTCACCCAGGCAACTGCTAAAATGGTGAAGGTTAGGTCTCAAAATCATATGCTGTTGCAAAGGAGTGGCACCTAAATGCTCCCCTAAGAGTGTCTCCTCCCTGCCAAGCAGTACACCCCTCTGAATCCCACCATACATATCAAAATTTCTCTGTGAACTATCCCTCATCACTGTATGCTCCGACATACTCCTGTCATCTCCCGCAAACTCATGCTGCATCATAGATCCTGGGCATATGGCTGGATCAATCTCTATATGGAGATCAACCACTCCCAAGACACAAATGGAAGTGTCCCCCATCAACTGGTGCTCCTCTTCTAGATCATCAACATCCTCTGTCAACATGACTAACTGATACATCTGAGTGTCCACTAAGACAGATGAAGTGGATCTCTGATGGATCTCCTCAGGAGCCTCATATGTCCTAGACTTTGATTCTCGAAGGGTAGTCTGTGTGCCTCTCAAGAATCCCCGAGTGCTCTCCAACTCCTGACTAAGTCGGTCCATATCCAACTCCTTCTCCCTCGAAGCCTCATGATACATCTCACCAACCCTCAATAGATAATCCCTATCTGTCATCAACTGCTGGTAGTCAATCCTCATCACAGATACTCTCTCTCGGAGAGTGTGAAAATCATCCGTGGAAAATCCTCCATCTGAGCTACCCTGTGCCATTGATGTTCTCCAATCGTAATCTACCATCACTACATGCATGTCATCAATACATCTAGTGGTTGCCCTGATCATAGCCTCATTAACTCCCAACTATGCTGCTAAGTGGTGTAGCTCCTAATCATGGTCATACTGAGGTGCCATATTAGACCCCTCACTACTAGTGTTAGTCTTTCTAGTGCCAACTCTAGAATCCCAAAAAAAAACCTCTTCATAAGATAACATGCTCAACTACCCACTATCTACGGTGCTGCTGGGTACTCCTGTATGCCACTGCATCCCCTCACTAGATGCCATCTCCCCCTGACTCACACTGTGTCCTGTATGAGCAGCTGTACCCTCCTATGCACTCAACTTGCTACTATCATCTGCGCCTGTATCCCATAGAGATGTATCCAGACACGTGCTATGGTCATCCTGACTGCTGAAAAGTGCATCCTCATCAATGCAGGTCGATCCTGGAAGTAAGTGCTCCATCACCCTATCAACCTCTACAATCTTCTCAACCAATGGAGTCTCCAATAGCTGTGACTCCATCTCCTCAAGCTGATTTGTATGTGTAAGGTCCCATGTCTGTACTCCCTGTACCTCCTCCTGGATCTGTGGGTCTACCTGTACATGGTGTGCATCCCTCACACTAGGCTCATCCATCATACCTAATGTGCCACTGATCTCCTCATGTGACATGGTTGTCCTAGGTGTCTGAACAGGTGACAAATGTGTCACAACCCCCATAAAAATATCATCATCTCTAGGTGCTAACATGTGTGACTCCTCACTAGTGTCACCACTCTGCTGAGGCATAAGGTCATCAATGGTATGCGACATGTCTACTGAGATACTAGGGCTATCGTCCTATCCAGCCAGTTGCCTATCCACTACACAAGGGTCATCCTCCTCCTCAAGCGTACAAGCATCACTAGCCTCTGTGCAAGAGTCATCATCACTATCCTCTAAGGTAGAGTCACTATCACTAGACTCTGTGCAGCGATGCAAGAGTCAATATCATCATCAGACTGCTTTGGATCCTCATCATCACTATCATAGTGTACCTCAATGATAATGCTTCTTACCCTTACCCCTACACCTATGATCTAGTTCCCAAGGCACCTTGCAAGCAAGGATTGTGTGCTCCTAATGGGTGTGGGGTTTCTAATGGGTGTGGGGTTTCTTTTTTCTTCCTTCCATCTAGTTGCTTCGGCTCTGCCTCCCTCTGCTATGCTAGTCCAATATGTCACCTCCTCTTCTCTCCAACTGGGGTTTTCATGGATATAAACTTTTTGGAGCATTATTAGAGGCCAAAGTCTCTCTAGGGGTGCACTTGATATTCTATTTCACAACTCACGGCTATTCCAACAAAATCTATAGACCCCATATTTCCTTATATAATATCCCTCATGATGGCAGGAGTCTAAGCTCGATACCAACGTAATGATCCCAAGCCATTATGCAAGGATCATCTCTTGTTTTGGTGTCTTTTAAAACTTTTACAGGTGGGGTATTTCATCAAACATACTTTGTTGATCTACCTTTTAGATGTATTTATATGTGTGTAATACAAAATAGAAAGAGATAACCATGGAACCCACCTCAACCATATGCAATAAGATGAACAAGCCGACATCTCAATTCTTCTTTATTCCTTAAAATAGAGAAACACCGCTTTCCACAATGAAGATGTCGATCTGGAATGCTCAACTTGATGAGATGGCTGAAGATAGACAATGGATAAAAGTACAAAAGTGATCCAGCTAATACAAAGAGATGCCTCCAAAGGTGAATAAGAAATGAAGATCAATACAAAGAGATCTGAATGCCAAACTCTCTTCGAAGAATGCCAGCTCCAATGAGAGGTGAAACCCTCAATGGCTTTCCGACCCACTGTATGTAAAAGGTTCCAATCACCCTAATAAATATACTTGACTAATAGATGGATTTGATGGTGGGGAACAACCTAGGTGATCTAATCTCCAAGATCCCTCTCATTCTTTGTAGATCTGAAATCCCCACTAAGTAGATTGTTATTTGGATGTTGTGAAACCCTAGATAATTTGGCTAGCCTTCTTTGAAGGAGACCTCCAAATGCTACGAAAATAGCTAGAATAGTAGATCAGGGCAACGTAGAGTCACTGGAGTAAAGTCTAGGGGTCATGCTCGAGTGTAACCCTTCCAAACGAACTATATTTGGATCTCAAAAGTGCCCTCCTTCTTTTCAATTCGTCCCACTGCTCAAAGAAATAATCTGAGCCATAAAAGCGTCTCGAGAGAGAAGCACTAGATATGATGTCCAAGGCTCTACAATGAAAAAACCAAGTGATATAATCCTCAATGACCCTGCCAATCTCCCTCTGAATATCTCTCCAAAGATGGTGTGTCCCTTTTGCTGGAATCCCTCAATTGGTGCACCCTCTCTCTATCACGCACATGGGAGTGAGTGTAGAATCCTCCACCGCAGCTTTGCAGATCCTAGAACCCCTAGAATGGTGTGGGAGGTATTTCATCTCAGGATGGCTGGGACAAGAGATAGCTGGAATCTTCCCAACCACAGGGTAGTCCTCTAGGGTTTGTTGTGTCAAAACCCTCAAAACCCACAATATTGGGCTCACTAGCTAGAGAGCCGAGGAAATCAAAATAAGATCATACATGAATGAATGAAGAGGCCCTTACCTTTCCTTTATACTTTTGTCTCCACCTTGTCCCTCCAAGTGACTTTATTTTTATTAATATTTAATTTAATTAATTAAATCACTTTAATTAGTCAATTAACCTTTTGCAACTGAAGAAAGCTCATTATCTCTCCTTGTGGATTCCTGTACCCCGAAGAAGCCACTTCTATCCATCCCATCTTGTAGTGTTTCTCCTCCCAATTCAAATGAGCTGGCCACAGGGGTTCCTCCAAGTAATGTGCCCAAAATGACCTCTTGATTGAATTCCATTAACTTATAGCTCAAAGTGGTCAAAATCATGGAAATTGTCAGTCTAGTAGAGCCAAAGCCAACCTATGTGGAATGGCTCATAATGATGGAATATGATCATCATTGCAAGATGGACCCCACAATGATACCTCTCAAATACCCACATGGTTTCTATAGAATCCATCGGCTCACTCTGGTCATGTAAATCCTACGCTTGTGATAGATGTCCCAAAGTGGGGACATTCTGATTATGTAATTACTATTCTACTTGTTTACAATCCTGTTTTTATTCATTGTCCTTATTCGATGAGGAATTTTCTCGGTTATAATAATTAATGGTGGGCCCTTGTTTCTTGTGAGGGTACCCATCAACATTCTTTGGTTCCATTTCCCCCCTTTTGAGTGAGGACGGATTAGCTCGGTGGCGTTGATGGAAAAAGATTCCACACCGATATAATAATAATAATTTTTGTATTTTTAATTTCATTAATCTTCTTTGCGAGGTATTTATTTCCTTATGATTAAAATTGTGCTACCTCTGTTTTCGGATATAATCCATTTCTATTTAAATTTTTTTCCCTCTAAGTTTCATTGATGACTCATGTGATCCATTCCCTTTTTAGGATTCAGATGCTTTGCGTTTGATGGATTTGTTGGTCACCGTACCTGAAAAGGTACTCAACTTCTGACAACCGGACTTCCTCTTAGACTCTAGGTTATGTTCGCTACTATGTAAAATTTCACCGCAAGGTTCTGTTTCCATCAGACCTTCCAGGGTAATGGATTTACTTGTAATTTTAAATACTTGTTAGAAGGGAAGAAGCTCCCTATTGAAATGAGTTTCACCATCCAATGCTTATACTCTAGAGAGTCAAAGGACTTGTCCTAGGCATTCTATCGGCTCTATACATTCCTTTCATTTTATGGTTATTATGACGGTAACAATTATAACCCTCTTCTATAATTTATACAATGAGGTTTCATAGTACTATTCTATGATAGTCGATACTTATCCCACATTATTAACTATTAGAACTATATCATGAGCAACATACTTAATATACAATGATATTTATATTCAGGGTTTTATATAGTCATGGTTATATATTTCAATACAGACATGCATGATTATAATAATTTTCAATTAGATCGATTTCTCTAAATGTTTACATAGATTGAAATCTCGGGTTATATTGGGTACTTAAAGATGTTTGACCATATGATTATCTTATGATCGATAGATCATTCCAGAAATTGTAGTTTTAGGGATGTACATAAATTAATTTTTATTTCATTAAGTAGAATTAGATTTGTCTTGACACGATTAACACATAGTAGTACTGTAACACCATCTAATGTTTAGATCTGGCTTTTATTTACACTAGATCTATAACTCATCACTTTATAATTTCATAATTTAAGATATCGATTATGTTCCTACCACATAGAACTTACAAAAAACAGGCATAGATATATCCCGTAGAATATTGGTTTCATCCTTACAATGAATAATATACCAGGCTCGAATAGCTACAGCCTTTTAATTGATTTAAATTATTTCTACTTTAATTAATATACAACAACTCTGTAATTATATCTAATACATATTCTAGAAAGATAATTGTCTACGATAGAAACCAGATACAAATATTTCAATAGTACAATCATGAAAAGAGGAGTAAAGGGTACATGTGAAGTGAGTGATTGGGAAAACAAAGGGAACAACCACATTCCTCCCAACGTTAGAATGGAAATTGATACTGCAATTCACCCCCTAGCACGACCATGAATCCATGAGGGAAAAAATTGGAATATCCTCTTCAACAATGTATTCCTCTATGAGTAGTATTCTCCCTTACCTCACACTCAGAATCAGTGTTCCTTAACATCAAGAGGTATTTAGGTATTTCCTCCTCGGCATACTAGGTGTGCCTCCTTAGATGTGCTATTTAACAAAAATGCTGGGTCTTTCTTCACCCCTTTGGAATTTTAGCATCTTCTAAATACCCTAGTTTGAGGGAGCATATTGGCCAAATATCTTATTTTACACTTGTAATAATCAACCCAAAGGTATTTCCAAGATGTTCCCCACTAATGGAGTCATGGTCAGTTAAATTTAACGTAGTTTGTTGTTCCATTTGTCCTCTTGCGATCAATATAAAATATTCTGTTTTCATACAAGTGTCATGGTCGGATAGTTAGTTGGGTTAAAATCTCTGCCCAAAATTCTTAATAATTAATTACAATTATCAAATTCAAAATTTGAAATTTCCATAAATGTAAAAATTCCAAATTTGAATTTACTAAAAGCAGATAATTTTCAACAAATTTTAAATTTCAAAGAATATACTTTATTTTGGGATGTCCTATTCTAAACTGTATAATTGTATTACCCTTTATATGTCATCCACTGCAACGAATGCCAAATGGATAATTTTGTATGTAACTCATCACGCCATAATTTGTAAATTACCTAATACAACAATTATTCCTTCAGTTGAGTCTTTTTATTTTCTGCAATGCGTGAAGTTTAAATGTTCTATCAGCATATGTTTTATGACCTTTATATATCTCTGAATATTTGTCCTTATGTAGTATTCTACTTCTGTATTATCTTATAACAGAACAACGAAGTATTATTCAATTTTATTTGGTACTATAACAAGATTTAAGGAGGAGTTTCAGACTCTCTGATTTAGTAAAATGTAGTTGATTGCCTATTGGAATAATTTGTTTTCTTATGTAATATGACATCAGATCTCTGCATAAGTGATCTTCTGTTGTAGTCATTCAATATTCATTTAATCAATAATGCCTATGCAAAGTACCAACTTCCCTAATTATCTCTCTCTCTCTCTCTCTCTCTCTCTCTCTCTCTCCCCCTCTCTCTCTCTCTCTCCCCCCTCTCTCTCTCTATATATATATATATACATATATATAGATGAATCAAATAGATAGATAGATAGATAATTTTATATGTAATATATAGAGGCTATATCACGATACGGTCCATAGGGTCCATACTATTTCATAACTCTTCTCCTTCAGTGTTATTCGAGAAAGGAAGGCTCAACTAAGTGATATGAACTTTCTGAAAATTTACATCATGGGATAATTTTCCATGGTTTTCAAAAAAAAAGATTCACTAATTTAAAGTTACATGAGAAATTATATGGGATTAAATTGGCTTTAACTTAAAAATGGCCAAAATTTTATAAAAGCTATATAAAATACTTAGAAATTTGAATACTTTTTCCAATGTAAGCCAAACATTTATAGTTGGCATCTGAGAAGGATTAGTAATATTCTCCATGGTTTCTACATTTTAAAATAAAATTTCCATCCTTAAAATCATATATATATATATATATATATATATATATATATATATATATATATATACACACACTGGTAATTTCAAATCCAATTATGCATAGATGGTTCCGCCTAGAAAAATCCAATTACAGAGGAGACAATTCCAGAATTTGGTTATATGTTATAAACTTTACACAAGCAGGCGATTCTATCCATGAAAATGTTCACTTTAAGAAAAGCAGTGTTGGATTATTGAGAGGGGGTGTGAAATGTTAATAGGTAATTATAATCCTTTTTTCTTCAAATGTTATATCAATGTAGAATTATTATCCAATAATGAGTAGTAAGAAATAAACAATCACACACACAGCCACGATTACACAGGTGTTTTTCACGGTAGAGCCAATGTGGGAGAAAAACAAGGAATGATTTTTTCTTATATGTCTTGAAGATTACACATTCATTGGAAGCCTGTACTACTTTGTTTCAGTTTTGGCTGGAGGAGGCCCCAACCCCTGGTTCTGGGGATAAAACACGAGGCTCCAACTCCCGATTCTCTGGCTACAGCAGGAAGGGCTACAACCCCAATGTTCTCACACAACTAGAGGTGGCTAGAACCAACAATCCTTGCCCCATCCTGCCACCACAGAGTAGGGAAATTATAATGATGGAACCAACGTCACACTATCACTATAGGATATACCAGCAGCAAGCACAGTACCAATAAATCTAGACCATGCATCAACCGGCCATCAGCCTATACCTCAACCTATAATCAGCCTATACCATAAACAAGTGCATCCAACCATGTTACTGAGGTATTTTACCAATCATGTGTCAACCACTCATCAACTATAACTCATCAATATGTATAGCATCATCAGCTATACACCTCATGTATGTTGTAACTCATCAATTACTTGTCTCAACCATGTACTCCACAAAATCACTCATCAATTTCATCATCCAAAATCTGATTTGTAGCTCTGTAATAGACCTAGTGTATCAGATCACATTCCTACAAGGCGTGTACCTTAACTTTAAAAACAAGAGACTAGCGTTTCATCAAACTTTTCTTTAGTCATGCCTAGTTTTGGATTAGTCAACAATGGCCCTAACTTGGAAGTATGATTTGAACTTGCTTGTGTATAAGATCTAAAACTGATTTTACAATGTTCTTGTGTGTGTTTTATGCAATTCTGTAGGTGTCACTACTTTGTCTCAGAAAAAGAGTTATAGCAAAATGTCATACCATGGCGAATTACGGCTTATTCTAGAGAGCAACCTTGTAGAGCATACCCAGCACAATTTTTTATGAATTGATGTAAACTGGCCAAAAATAATACTGCATACTATACCCTAACCAATACGTTTGTTCTCACTAAATTTGGATGTGTTATGAAGAGTTGTAGTCTAGATTTATGTAGGAACACAATGAAATATAGAAATACACATGGAGATGTGGCGGAAATAGGACTTCATTTCATTAATAACAAGCTAGGCACAAAATATGCTTCTGGATAGAGATGGAAATAAACTAACTAGGTATTTGGTAGCTTATCTCTGAGAGAATAATGACTACTTGCCTCTGAGCTGTGTTACAATGAGGCTCAGTCCTATTGGTATTGAGAAACAATGGAAAACCCTAAACATCCAAAGACCTAACCCTAGGAGATGAAGCAGCCAAGACTAAAGGGCCCCCATTTGGGTAAGTTGGTACATCAACTTCAGGGGCCAGTAACTTTGGCACTCGATCTGTTGTGGCGTTCCATACCTGTTGACCTTCTCCAGGGAATACAACTTTTTGGGTGAGCGGCACAGTCTATAGTCCATGTTGCTCGGTCCCTAAAAAGCGATGGGTTAAAGACCTCAAAATGGCTCTGGGAGGTTCCAGACAGAAAAGCATAAAAATAGTAAAAGCATGCGAGGCTGAGAAAAGCTGAGAAAGGAAACAATGGTGGGGGTCCAAGTGGAATAGGTGGGTGGCCACCAATATCCACTGGATCATTCCTCCCCAACAAGACTTAATGGTCCCCATTGCATTGAGTTCCACCATAAGATGAAACTTACTGCTTTGAACTTGAGGGTCCCTGGTGAGCCACTTGCCTTGGTATGAAGGGAGTTGGCTGCTGACTTCGATAGAGGGAGTATCCCCTTTGTTTTTGGGTGTGATTGATATTTGTATCCATGATCTAATCAGTTCACGGCTTGTTCCATGCCGTTACAGTTCTTTCATTTGGTGTGAGTTGTTACGCGCCATGTCGGATGTGTCTAGTAGGGGTGGAAAGTAGGGCCGAAGGAGGTCCACATTGAACAACTTGGAGTGCTGCAGACCAAGAATGGTGGAATGTTGACCTCAAAGGAATTTTCCCCTACAAACTTGGTGGTGGTGTATGGCCCATAGCGGTGAGACCGAGATCTTCTTGATTGGGGTCCGACTAGGGCACTCCTTCTACAAATCTTGACCACACTTTGTCACCAACGCAGGAAGTTGTGTGGCTCCTGATGTTGATCATGTCGTTGTTTTTACTTAGCATTGGTTTTCTGCAGAATCTCATGGACCTGTAGGCGGATGTGTTGAATGTGCTCAATGAAGTTTCCTTGTCGATACTCGGTGGGCCGGAGCGAATCTTCGAGGTAGCCACAAATGTGGCTATGTCAATGTGACATAGTGGTTGGAATCCAAAGCCCACCTGAAGGGGTTGTGGCTGTTTGAGCTATGGAGAGCTCGGTTGTGGCTGTGTTGTACATGGGGGAGGTTCTCATCCCATGTCGTGGATTCTTTGAATTGTACATGCCTGCGAGATAATGCGATCATCGGTTGGCGACCTGCAATACGGCCATCGGTTGCAGATGGAAGGCTGTGGACTTGGTGAGGAAGCTTGGTGTCGGCCGGTGACCAAAGGGTGGATACAAAATATCTTGAGGAACCTGGCATCCGTCCCGAGATGATAAGGCTGTGGGATCCCAAAGTGTACCCACACTCATTCAAAGAGTTCGCGATTAACCTGTTTGTGATATTCTTCTTTCGAGCCATCATAATGGACATCTTTGAGAAGTCGATTGACGACCACGGGCTGGAGTCATTGCCATGCTTGGTAGAAGGAGGCCCTACATGTAATCCATAGAGATGGATTCCCAAGGTCGACTAGAGTGGGAAGCTGAATTATAGAGGCCTGACTTTTGATGGTCGGTTTGGCAATGCATGAAGCTGATCACGGGACTTGTGCTTCCATCTTGTGAAGGGTTCGACCAATAGAAATACTTTTACGATCGCGCCACGGTTTTCTCGACCCCAAAATTCCCAACAACCCAACTATAGTGCACTTCCCAAATCATCTTGGCACACTTTCGATTGAAGGAACACAAAGGTGTCCCAAGTGACAAAGTAGGGAATCACGGAGGTGAAAATTGGGAACTTTCCACCCTCCAGTGCCATTGTATAATACATGCGAGGTCACGGATCACTTGTGTGAAGGCCCATTGTCGGAAATCTCGTGCCCACAAGAGTCGAGAACAGTGGTTAGTGCCATGTGATGGGTGGTCGTGAGAGTGATCTGCACAACATTATTAGTCTTTGCCAACTCGCGTACTTAATGTTCAAATGAAATTTTTGCGGTATGTGGGCACTTACGATGGCGATCATTCTACAGCTTCCCTTGTGTAATGCAGCATGAGGCTGGGGTGCGATTGAATTACGTGTGGATGATCATTTCCTTTCCCAAAATCTAATTCTTCCATTGTCAACAAGCCTTCACAATGGAATACAATTCTTTGTCATAAAGTGGGATACTTTTGTACTGTGTCGGAAAGTGTCTCGTTGTGATATTCCACTGGATGCCATGTTGAGTAAGGTGCCCCAATAGTATGGTGAGCATCTATCTCAATCAAATGGTTATTTGCAAATTGTTGGTCAATGAGCGAGTGCGGCGGAAGCGTGATGTTTCAACTTCCCAAATGCCTTCTGTTGAGATTAGGACCAAAAGAATTTTTCTTTAGCTCCTCCTTGGTGACTTGACTCAAGGGCCAAAAGATATGAGAGAATCCAACACAGGCCCTGCGATAGGGGGAGGTGGCAGAGACCTAAAACTCACAGACTCTGTTAGGGTGGTTGGGGATGGCCAATCCTAAATGACTTGAATCTTTGTTGGATCCACACCTTTTCCAGCTCATTAATAATGCTTATCAGGATATTGAACTTGGGTCGTACCAAAAGTGCACTTCTCCAAATAGGCTGCTTTGTGTTCTTGGCGGTGTTTGGTGGACCTGTCGGATATGGTGGAGTGCTCTTCCCAAGTCATTTGAAGATCAAAATGTCATCCAAGTACGCCACTACAAATGAGTTGGTGAATGGCATGAAGATTTAGTCCATTAGCCTCATGAAGGTTCGCGAGGGCATTCGTCAACCCGAAGGTATGACCAACCATTTGAAAAGGCCCTCCTTGTATTTTAATGCAGTCTTCCACACATGAGGGTTCGATTGGTACCTAGTATTTTCTGAGTTCAAGTCGATCTTCTTGAAATATTTTTGAGTTGGTCCGAGGTCATCAATCCATTAGGATCGAATTGCACCTAATGCAGACTGATGATCTTGATAGGTGCGGAATGAAATCTGTCAGAGTCTCAAGTCCCATCAACTATACACTTAACACAATCGAGCTCCCACAAGGTGATGAACTTCGGTCGGATGTGACCTTTCTACAACTCGAATCTATCTCTTGATTACGTCATTCTCCAGGATAGAGCTCCAATAGATGGGTCCATTGGGTAATGATACGCACGGGGTCGGATCGATGGGGTGCTTGACCTTTGGTAGATGTAGAGGCACCCCTGCAGGGGAGGTGCATATTTCCTCGTACTTCTCCACGACCTTATCCATCTGTTGTTTTTCATGCAGCAGGACCCTATCTGGAGGTCATAGCCACAGTCTTCCTCTCCCTGAGGGCGGATCATCGGAAAACAAATTTCTTGGTTTTTGGAAATGAGCTTACTGCATTGTTTCGCAATAACCAAAGAGATGGTGGTGGCGGTTATCTCCGGTATCATACTGTGTACCCAAAGTGATAATAACAACCGAGGCACGGACTCATACACAACATTTAAGCTACAAGTACGGTTGGCCTAATTATCCAAGAAACATCAAGATGATCAATGTCACATATTACCTCATCCAGTGAAGGGAGCTTGATGCACTATAGGAAGGCGACATTGTTGGTACGAAGCCAGCGAGAGGTCAGATCCTTGGTGCAACCAGATGGTGTATGGTTGTGGGTGTGTTATGGTCGGCAAGCCCAACCACTTCATGAAATCTACTGAAATGAGGTTATTTTTTCTCCCACCATCGACAATGAACTATTTTGGGGAACCCTTTACCCACATACTTGGAATGGAAGGCCTTCGCCTCCCTCTGGATCTTGGTTCCTCCTTCTAGATCTTAAGTGGTGGAAGCAGTGGTGTTGGGCTCCGCATCAATAATCTGCTTCCCCATTTCATTCCCCTTGTGGGGTTTGATTGAGGAGTTGGAGCGGCATCAGGTCCGGAAGCCTTCAACTTCCGACCACCGATGATTTTTTTGGCCTGACACTCACTTGTGTTGAGAGTGGAGCTCTTATGGAACTCACACACCACTTCCCAGGTGTCCTTTTTGGCTTCGTGGTGTTGTTCTTTGATTTGTGGCTTTGGTGGGTTGTCCTAGGTTGCCCTTGCCAGCTTGGTCCTTGCAGCGGTTTGGGGTACCTTTCCTTGCTTGATTTGCGGGCCCAAAGTCCTGGTTGCCTATTTGAACTTACGCTCAATCTTGGCAGCATATCGGTATGCACCACACCAAGTGAGGAGATGTCAAGAAACTCCATTTCCCCTCACGAATGTACGTACAAACAAGCGTGGTATTTTAACACCAAAGCGTTTCCCGAATCTTTGATACTTGACTTTGTCGTAGGGTATGAAGCAATTGATCATCTCATCACACATCTTGGTCCCTTTGTTGCCTTGGTAGTCCATTGTATGTATTTGTCCTCACCCAGCTCCCATGGGATAATATTTTTTCCCTTGATGGCATCTCGAAAAAATTCCAAGTGGGTACTACCAAGAACAGAGAGGGTTCCCACTCACCCTGTTTCTCCTAGTAGGTTTCCCACCGATGTTTGACATAGAGTGACTTTGAGTCACCGAAAATAATCTTTCTTGTTGAAAAATTCATGAGCAATATCCTTCCTAGCGGATTTAGCCATCTATCTCACGGCATGCATCTATTTTCCCCTCAAATATAGGAATCCGAGTTTACTTTGTACCTTAAAGGGTAAACCTCCAGAGTGGTTGTTGTTGGATGTCGATGCACCGATAGTCGGAATCTGTTGAAGAATCGGGCAAAGTTGTCCATCATGTGATTGCTTTGTTTCTCGGGGCCTCCTCGAGCATGTGACTGATAGGATCTCCTTCTCCCTCATCTTTACGTTTTTTTCCCCCATGGGCGGTCATTCGAGTTTGTGAGGTTGATCTTGCAAAGGTTCAATGGTTGACTAACTCATATACCCTCGACCTACGTTGGGGACATCTGAGAAGGGTTGAGAATGGCGGTACTTTATTAGCGATCAGTTATGCTTAGGAACACAATGAAATATAGAAATACACATAAACCGGAGATCTGTGTGGGAAATAAGACTTCATTTCATTAATAACAAATAGGCTGATAATAACTACCAGGCGAATGGAAATAAACTAGCTAGGCATTGGTAACCTCTGCGAAGAGATGTGGCGACTACAAGCCTCAGGCCCGTGTTACAATGAGGCTTGAGGGCCTATTATTATTGAGAAACAAATGGAAGACCCTAAACATCCAAAGAGACCTAACCTAGGAGATGAAGCATGAGACTATGGGCCGTTTGGGTAAGTTGGTACATCAACCAGGGGCGTAACTTTGGCATCGATCTTCGTTTGTGATGTTCCATACCTCGTTAGAAACATCTAACCGAGGAATACAACTTTTGGGTGAGCATAATCTAGGGTGTTTTCTCCCCGTTTTCCCAAAAAGCGTCGTTTAAAGCCTCAAAGCGGCTCAGAAAGTTCCGACAGAAAAGCTGCTAAAAATAGTGGCTGTCATGAGCCGAAAAAATGAAAAGAAGCAATGGTGGGGTCCAACTGGAATAGGTGTGTGGCCACCAACATCCACGGATCAAGTTGACGTTGTTACCCGAAACTTTTGATTTTGACTAGTTCGGGGATGACCACAAACCTAAGCTTCCACGTGGTGTAACTCCCAAAATCTGATGACCCTGGTTTGAGTTTTTACGGATACTTGGATGTGTTTTCTCCTTTCATATGAATTTCACAATTTGAATCATTATGGAAGAAAAGTTATAGCGAAATGGTGAGATGACCTATAAAATAACATACCTTAGAAAGCACCATGAAAGAGTTTATCCTTCCCTTGCATTTGACCTTCTTTTCTTCACCTTCCACTCGAATTGGTTTAGATATCTTGGTTACCTTAAACACATATAGATATTCAATATTCTCAAGTGATATTCAAATGAGAGAGCCTTACCTCTTATTTATACTCTCAAGTAGCTTCCTTAAAACATCTTCTAGGTCCATGGCCCACTTTATTTTAGGGTTGGTCCTTCTAATTTCTCCATTAAAGATTATTATTGAGTAATTTATTTTTATTCACTTTGGTTATGTCCACACTCATCACTTCACTTTATTATTTAACTTTTAAAATCTCTTAAAACCACTTTGACTACTTTGACCTTTTGGACTTCTAGATGACATGAGGGTCCTCCAACTTCGTGAGGCCATAACTATCAAACTGTGGGGAGTTATGTGAGGGGAGTTATGTGACGTTCTACAATACCAATAGAAATGGCATGACATGTACTATCCATATGAATAGTATTATCTAAAAATATATCATAACTCATACCATAACCATCAAACAAACTTGCATCCATTACCCAAACACAGGGTCTCCAACTTCTCCTTGGCCATAACTCTCAGGTGAGAATTATGGCAGTGTTACACAGCCTGGAAATGACATGATAAGAAATATCCATCTAAGATGACTTGCGACAAGTCACTTTCCTTCATCTCATTATTCCCACAATTAAGCATGGGTTCTCTTACTCCCACAAAGCGTCTTCAGGTAGAGAACTACCATAAGGGGACCACTTTGGAGTTCATCCATATTTACTTCTTATCAACCATGACAAAGTAATAATGAGTCTTATTTACATCAACAATGTAGATTCCATTACCCAAGCCTTTGTGCTACATGGCTTTATTAAAGGGTTGACATCAATGACAACCAACCTTAATCAACAAATAGATGCATTACACACAAACATTCAAACAGAGAAGGAAAATATTAACATATATGAACCGGTTAGATTTGGGAGACAAAGGGAGCAACCTTTTCCTCCCAAGCGTAGAGCAGGGAGCAGCAAATCACTTGCCTAAATTCACACCCCCACAAGCGACCATGAATCATGAGGAAAACGGAATCTCCTCTTCAACAATGTCTTCCCTCCTATAAATTATTCTTCTCCTTTCCTCACACTTAGAATTTTGTGCTCATAACAACAAGTAATCAGTAGTTCTTTCCAACATACTAGGCAGCGTCATGCCTCTCACATATGCTATATATCAAAAACAATATTTTTGCCTAGGCCTTTTAATTTACCTTGCAGATTTTCATAGCTTTCTAAATCTGTGATTTTTTTAGGGGTTGTCAATTTCCAAATACTTGATTTTACACTTGTAACGATATGAGCCAATGGTGGTTCCAACATGTTCCCCTTGATTTTACACTTGTAACAATGAGCCCTGAGGTAGTTCCAACATGTTCCCCACTCATGGAGTCATGGTTAGCTGAATTTAACATGGTTGTTCCATTTGTCCTCTTGCAATAATTATAAAATATTTTGTTTTCATACAAGTGTCATAGTTAAATAGTTAGTTGGGTCAAATCAGATCTCTACCCAACAGTCATAATAATTAATTACAATTTACCAAATTTGAAATTCAGAATTGCCATAAATGGCAAAAAAATTTCAAATTCGAATTTACCAAAAACGGAATAATTTTCCTAACAATTTTCTAATTCAAAAATAATTTATTTTTGGGAATGTCACATTCAAGCTAAGTGACAGATTCTAGAACATGACAAAAATCAAATGTATTTGTTATCAAAAGAGTTATTGAGTTGTAGAATCACTTCTCCCTCATAGCCATTCTTCCTTCATGAATAATTTGCTATTTTTAATCTTAAATATATTAAGGAAGGAAGGCCTTATAAAATGATTAGTTCCTTTGAGTTTTTAGAAACATTCTCTTAGAGTGATTTCACAGATCAACATTTCTTTTGTGAGTTTTATTTGCGTGAACAAGCCTACATGTTGGATATAAAATTTAATCATGTTCCCTATGTAGGAGATGTGCAGCTGAGAACCTTCAGTTCTTTTGTGAACAATCAATAAAAATGGGTGAATGCCTTCCACACAATCCAAAAGAATGAAGGAGAAGCAACATTATGGATTAGGGGTGAAGCCCCTACTCTTGTTATTTTTTTTAGTATACATCTATATCTACTCTCTTCATCTTATAGGACTAGAAAAGTGACATCTCTTCAAATGTTTGTCATATATTCTTCTATTAAAAAAATTAATGATCAGAAACTGTTTGCAATGGAAGGTAGAAGATTTAGATGGGAAGCATCCACTCTATCCTTGAGGACCAAGGATCCCTACAATCATGACAATTTTACCTATTCTTTGTCTCGGGTTCCTAGCTATATTAAGTGCATTCAGACTTGTGGTCCAGAGTGGTTGGGGCTTAAATTTATTTTCCCTCTTATTTTCCTTCGAACAAAGAAGTATTAGTATAAGTACAAATTGACTAATAATATTGAAAGGGAATGTTGGGAAGAAGTGATTTATTATAGGGACTACAAGAATTAAGACTATAATGTTGCATCACCCTACAATATTTCTAATTTGCATTAGAAAAGTTCATTCCCCGAATCAGACTCCGATTCTGAGTGAGTGAACTTTGAAGTTGCATGGGGACATGAAATGGTGCAATTGGGGGGAGATGTTGGTTTCTAGTCCTTGTTTTTACATTGAGAACTGGAGAATTAACATTGTATATGACAATTTAATATCTTAATAAGAAGTGGAAATGTTCAACTGGATTTCTGTTAGTTATTAATTCCTTTTACTATGCTCGATTTCCTTTGAAATAACCAGACTAGATTACAATTCATTTCAATGATTCATAACATTTTTATTGAGAGGCTACATGTAAAGTTTTTTTATTCATGAAATTAAAATTATAAATGCATTAGAGGAATCTTGGTCTCATTGACAATAGATGTCCTACGATGACTATGTAGGAATCTGGTAGGCCAGTTCATAGACCATTTTTATCTTCTCTTAGAAACTCATGGCTCATTCCTTTTATGAATACCAACATGTCTTCTCAAATAAAATATAAATAAACATAATATACTCTAAATAAACAAATCAATCTACTACAAATGGCTCAAGCTTCAGTCAAGCATCAAATGAGAACTATAATCATCAACGGACTAGCACAATCTTTAATCACAATAAAACTAAACTTCCAAAGTTGAAAAAATGGTGCAAATGCAAACAAAAAACAAACCATTAAAATTTTCCAAGATATCAAAGTTACAAATCCAAGAAGTTTCATGCTCTTGTGTCTTGAATGAGCCCATTCTTTATTAGCTAAAGTCTTGTTAATTATTTATTTAGCATTAACACTAGGAGACTATCTATGCGAAGAGATAGGTATCAACTTCATCAAATTCTAGCTTCATTTCCCGTCACAGATAGGAAAAAGAGAATGTCTTAGCTAACTATCAAACCATCAAACTTAAAATCATTGGGATAAAATAAATGTAGCTTCAATATTACACTATTTAATACAAAATATAGAACCTATTTTTACATTAAATGCAATCTCAAATTTACAAATGGTAATCTTGCTCCCATAAAGAATTACCTTTTTCCAATGTACTCCAAAAATAGAGGAACAATTAAGTCAATAAACTAACAAGAAAAACATCACATGTTCCATTCCATTCATTATTTCTACAACTCCAATCATCAATGGAACATGTAAGTCAACATAAGAGTCCCCTCATGTATATTGGTTTAGATAACATCTTGGGGTATATTAATATCCCAGTTCAGATCAACATGTCGACCCTCATTTTCTATATTATGAAATTGAAACTCTATAGATGAACTATTATTATGATCCACCAAAATATTATCTTCCATATCAAGTTCATTAGATGAATTCGTTGTGTTGTATTCTCCCCTTCTATCAAAATCTGATCACCAAAGAACTAGTGCTCTATCGAATGGAAAATTGTTTATGTCATACTTTCTTACATATAATCTTAAACATGTATCCATATGTTTATCAAGATTTTTCTTCAACTTTGACTTCAAGAATGATAGTTCACTAAACATTCTCTCATCCTCCACCGATACCAAAATCATGGTTTGACATAAATGTGCTAATTTGAAATATTCTAACATGTTTTCTTCTAGGTATTGGCTTTTACCTAATTTAGTCCATAATCTTGTTATTGCACCATGTTCTAGAGGTTTCTCCAAACCACAATATTGAGCTAACACTGTTTGAACAAATATATTGGCTTGTTAATATAACTTTGATTAATATAATGTACCTTCAATCTCTTCTCTTTGCACATTGCGATTCTTTCCAAATTGGTGCACTAAATTTTTTAATTTTTCTAAGAAGTCAATTCTTTTAGCCTCAATATTGTGTTCAGGGTTGCAATATTGATGGTATACCATAGAAACGGCCTCCAATAATTCATATCAAGGAAATCCTTCCCTTATCTTTGATGCTAGTGATTTTTCAATTTCTATCAAGTTGTGATTCACTGAAATCACAACATTGTTGAATTGGTCTCTTGACACATGGAACTTTTTAGTGATTCATCCCATATTACTAACATAATGAAATGGAACCATATACCCTCTCACTGCCATACATAGTATTCCTTTTCCATCAAACTTCATACAATTTTCAATGTTTTCTATATCAATGATAGTAGTCCAACCTTTAAATACAAGACCTGTGAAAGACTATGGCATTGTATAAAAATTATCAAATTGAAGACATGCTAATTTTCTTGTATGCGTGTCTTTTGAAATATACATTGTTTGACTCTGAGACATTTTCACAAGGACATTCATTTCATAAAGCATAGGAATAATTCCAGCCAATGTTAATAATGTCTCTATATTAGTTAATCGAAAGAGAAGATCTTGAGATTTGTTTACACTTAAGCGATGTTCATACATCACCCCTACTAAGGATTGGTACTTACTAAATAGTCTTTGAGATGGTCCATTCAATGAGATCCATCTTGTATCAACATATTTTAGTATATTTTTTCCATCTGTAACACCCTCATAAAAAATTTGAAACTCTATAAATCGATTGGGACTATAGAAAAAGTATGCATGAGTTTCACGTACAATATCTTCAACTTTTGAAACAAGTGGAAACTTTCTTACTATGTTAAATGAAATATTCATTCTATAATCCATACAATGAATACTAATCATAAATGGTGAATCCAATAGTTGTAGTTTGACAGAAAGGCCATTCCTTTTCCCTTGCATGACTATTTATCCATCTTCTCTGACACATACCAACTTTTCCACAATCACTAAATGATCCATACCACCAATTTCCTTCAAAGTCTTGATGAGAAGTTCATAAATATTTTGAGTTGTAGAATCCTCCCAAACTTTATGAATCCCAAGTAAATATGAATTCCTAACATGATCATTTACCATATAAATCCTCTTGCAGATCCATGAAGTATTATCAATAGTTGTAACTTCATCCAAAGACAATAAAAAAAACCTAGCATTTCAAATATTCTCTTTCAAATCATCCTTTTCTACTTAATCTAGATATTTTACCCATTCCCAACCACTAGTTACTAACCAATGAGAAGATGGAAAATTTGACACTTCAATAAAAGATATAAAGTTATTGTAATTTGGAAAATCTGTCATAGGATGACCTCTAGATAAGATGCAAAATGCAGTGCTTAATTGCATCATCTTCGATAAAAAAGTTATTTCCATCGTCTTTCCAAATAGAGATGTGATGGTTCCTCCACTTTCCTTGAGTTTTATCTTAATTATTAAGTATTTATTATATTCATATTCATATTTGACATGTCGACATTCCTCAAAATATTTCCATTTGATATTAGATTTATCCTCACCATTTACTGTTTGATGAGGTAGTTATTTCAGAATCATCACATTGGTTTTTTATTTTCGACATTTCAGGCCAAACCAATGTGGTCCATCATCGGGAAATTTTTTTGTGATATGAAGGAAAAATGATAAAACAAGTGTATAAATAGATGAGAAGTTTTTATAAAGAGACTAATTATTAAAATATGAAATCTAAAAATATGTTTTTAGATTTCGTATTTTAATAAGTCATCTCTTCATAAAAAAAAATCATGTATTTATAGACTTGTTTTATCATTTCTCCTTCAAATTTTTTATTTTTTTGATGATGATGGACCACATTGGTTTGGTTCGAAACGTCGAAAATAAAAAACCAATCTGATGATTATGAAAGAACTACCTCATCATAACAATGGTCGCAAAAGTATTAGAACACATTTACAATTTTATTATCATACACCTTTCCTGCATGCTTCTCTATTATATCTAACTTCATATGCAATTTTACTGTCTTTCCAAGTTTCCAACTACATATAATTCATCCAACCTCTCATGAAGCCTCTTTCTCATTTGTTGGAGGTATTGGTTCAATAAATGGAAATTTTGAGACCCAATCCGATTTGAATTGTCTCCCTATCTCCCATTGGCCCTTTTTCTTTTTCCTTGATTGTGAATGGTTTGTGTTGCCTCCAAGGAAAAAAATTCAACATTGTTATTGACAATTTATGGTTAAAGCATCTCAATTTGATCACTAGAGGAACCAATTTCATCATCTATTATATGGATACTAGATGCATTCTCAGAAGAGTTGACATCTCTTTGACTTTCACTCATGGGTTTCTTAAAAGAGCTTGAATCATGAAGAGAATATGGTTTCTTGGATTGATGCTTTTGAAAGTAAGAAAATAAATCCCTTTATTTTGATGGTTTCTTTCCACGATTCTTGTTTGGCATCACACTGAAATTTTCACAATAGAATTTGAAATCGATCTAGAAACCAAAAGAAAAACTTGCATGAGAAAAATAATATAAAATTAATCATCCATTTGGAAACACTAGTACATATGACCAAATTTGTAATAGCCAAATAAATTTAACATCCATTAATTCCTTAAGCTGAAACAATAATTTCTACTTGATTTTAGTAACTCAGTAATTTCTTATAAATTACGCACATATGCATATAAATTTATCATAACGAATAATGATTTCATAACAAAAATAAAATGAATA
>SNQJ01S0118954.1:7943-18308 GCA_010110895.2 Picea sitchensis
TTGGTACTCTTGACTGGGCTACATCCGGAAACGAGAAGATTAGCCTCTGGATCAGCTGCTGTCAGTACTGTCCAGAAGAGAAAAAACACGCCAATTAACTGTAAACCATCCATGGAATATGAAGAAATCACAATTTCAAGAAAGATAACAGGCAATTGCGAACGTTCAACATAACGCCATATAAAGCAGCCGAGGATAGATGTCGTTCGCCAGGACAATAGTTCCGGTCACGGGGATACTGACTCCTTGATTACGAAGTGGTAGAACGGCCGCCCTATTATTGGCACGAGGCGACTCCTTGATTACGAAGTGGTAGAGCGGCCGCCCTATTATTGGCACGAGGCGACGCGCAATCATATTTTTACTGTAAGCTGCTGTGAGAAAACACGACATATTTACGTCGAAAGGTGTATACTTATTGGAGATGGGCATAATTAATGATTTTTTAATCTTAAATTATAATTTGATGGCCACATATTGAAGATGCCGGTAATGTTTAATCGTCCTCCAAAATCAACTAGATAGATTTATTGTTGATAACTTCCTTGCATTTATGAATACATCAGTGAACCTGTTTACTTTTTAACATTTACATAATAATATTAAGAAATTACTGTAACATCATATGATTGCCACGTTTAAATAATTAACCTTTGAGATTACCAGGTTTCCATGCTATCACGGATTTAATCAACTGTCCGTGTTTCCTCTACCTCAGATTTCCTCGACTGTAAGCCTTTCTTCTTAATTATGGGGTGGGCTAACTCTTCTTTCCAGTTATTTTTTTTCAAGTATTTTAGCTATTCACTTTTAAATTTTTGGTCAATCCAAAACTCTAATTTATGTTTTGAATATCTAAATTAATTTAAAATATAAGATTCTGAAATGTATGAAATTTTGTCATATGAAACTCAGACTACCCCTAAAAATCTGGCTAAATTTAAACCTATTTTTTACCTGAAAAACTAAATTTTGGAAAAAAGATTAGACCAGAAATTTTGACCTTACTTTAAACCAGTGTTGACTCGAGCTCATGAAATGGTACATGAGTTGAGAAATTTTGACTTTACTTTAAGCCAGTGTTGACTCGCGCTCATGAAATGGGACATGAGTTGTGAATCTTGTCGTGAACTTCAATTATTCCTCGACGAGAGATTCTGAACTTATTTGTTGACTAGCCGTCAAGCCATTGTTGACTAGCCGTCATGAGTGAGACATAGTTAAGCCATTGTTGACTAGCCGTCATGAGTGAGACATGGGTTTATGCATGTATTCATCTTCTGAGTCAGATTGTGTCAGGAGAACGACCAATCGTGTATTGTTCAAATTTGGAAGGCTACTTTATCTGATATTTTATGTAAGGCTCCTTGGGATCAGTGGAGGAGAACAACCCTGGGTCAAATTTTNATGCATGTATTCATCTTCTGAGTCAGATTGTGTCAGGAGAACGACCAATCGTGTATTGTTCAAATTTGGAAGGCTACTTTATCTGATATTTTATGTAAGGCTCCTTGGGATCAGTGGAGGAGAACAACCCTGGGTCAAATTTTGAACGTTCTTCTCTCTTATATTTTACTCAGGTCAATGTTTTCTATCACAGATGATTCGTGCCACTCATTTTAAAAGTTCTACTACAGATTCTCGAACGTGGTAATGTATTTTTTATTTTTTATTTGCTTTATCCATATAAGAAGAAATCTAGTCATATATTTTAATGAAGAGAGATTTGAGTATTAAACTTTATCTTAATTTTTTTTATAAGTAAATACATGTTCTTAATCATTAGGATCATTCAAGTTGTACAATAGATATTTATTATCTTTTTTTTATATTTTTCAAATAATAACTAGGAGATTAATATATTAAAAAAAAAATTGCAACATATTTGTAGAATAATTACATCATCCTTGTTGACTTAGGATTTTAAGCAAAATTGTGAGCTTCTTATTTGGCAAGTACACAAAAAAGACTTATGTCCACAAAACCTTCATCTTGATATTTCTTACATGACTAAAATTGAACAAATTGTTGACATAATAATAGACAAAAAAACTTTATGCTTAAGTTGGATTATAGGCCCATCTTCATGTCACCATTGATTGTCTTACCGAAGGAGATTTTCTCTTCTTTACTACTGTTGTCTATGCTTCCTTTCTTTTTGATGAGGTCCTTGCTATTCTTTCAATTCACGATTTTCCTTGATATGGAGGTTCTAATTGTTCTTGTATCTCATATTCTTCAACTTGATCTTCCGAGCTCACCTTAGGAGGTTCTGCACATGATCCATATATAGGTGAAAAGTAAGTTCCTCTTATGTTGAACCTTGATGTGCTAATCCTTGTTGAGGTGAAGGGTCTTCTTTTGAAGAAATAACCCTACTTTGATCTGAATCAACTAATGTGTCCCTAGTTTCCTCTATATTCACTTTTGGCTCTTCCTTGGGAGGATCCAATCGTGTCAGAGAAACTTTTTGTAATGGAGTTCCACTAGTTTTCATTGAAGCCCCCTTAGTCCCCTCCTTCAATGCATCTAATATAAGTGGATATTCCTTGAGGATTACTTGCTTTTATTCCTCAGATCCCACCCACTAGATTCATTTACAATGATGATTCTTAACCTTCCTTAGTTCTTTAGGGCATTTTGTTGCAAAATTCCCAATTTCAAAATAAGCTCTACAACGCAAAGAAATTTTTCATATTCCAACTCCTATGTCCAAGAGTATTTTTTTCCTATCAAAATTGTTTTTCTAGAAACCCTTCACTAAAATCTATTTCTACACACATTTGAGCATATGTGTATATACCTTGGATCTGTGTTTTTGAACTTCCTTAATAGAACCTTTTAGGGATTTATCAATGACTTGAAGAGAGGGTAAACCCCAAAAATACAAAGGTAGATTTGGGAGTCTAACCCAAACTGGAGCCGGGGGTAAAATGTTTGTCATTGGATAAAAAAAATGAGACCAAGGATTCATGCATAAACCAGAATTGACATAGAAGCATGGTCTTGTGATCATATGCTTGTCTTTTGCAAGATCAAATTCAATAATAAAATACTCCTTTGCATAGGGGCAAATGAGATCATTTTATTTCATCTCTAGCATCGAAGAGATTGAGGTCCAATCATGAAGATCAACTAGCCAAGGCCAAATACCATTAAAATGACACACCAAGCCATTGGTACTTTAAAAATTTGTTCGATCTACAACATCTTGCTCCATGGGAATGGATAAATCAAGGGCCTCTGATCCAAGAGGATCTCCACATAAGGAATTATTATTTTTCATACCATGGAGAAGATCATTAAAATATGGAAAATGCTAATTAATGCTCATGAATAAATTATTTAAATTGTAAAAATGATTAATACTTGAAATGAATATGAGAAACTCATGTATTAGTCATGCATATTGAAAAAATGGTTAATGATTCAAGTGAGTTTGAGAATCTCATGTATTATTCATTTAATTGTAAAAATGGGAAATTGTTTTTGTGAGAGAATCCAACTCACAAATTAGTTTCTTAATTTTAAGGGGAAATTGGTTTCTTAGTCTCAAGGAGGAAGTTAAGGGTCTCATGATTTGGTTGAGATGCTTTCTCATTTTTGTCCTTCAGTGGTTATTAGATCCTAAATTTGTGGATCTTGTCTTCTTGAATTATGGAGCTAAGAAAACTATATAAACTCCTTATGTAAGATTTGGTTTTCACACCCTAGTGGATCACCCCTTAAGAGGTCTCTTTATGGAACTGATGGGAGAGTCCATTTTTATGCCACTTTCTTGTAAGAGATCAACCTTTTTAAGAGGAGAACGTCTCTTTGTAGGAGAGACATTGCCACATGATTGTGATAGATATAGCCTTATACTGTCAGAGGATATCGTATCTTTGTAGGAGAGACATGGCCACATGCTTTACAGAATATAGCTCTTTGAATTTTGCATGAGAGCATCTCTTTGATATTGCCACCTGTTGTGGGAATTTTACTGCCACCCATTGTGGGAATGATACTACCACCTATTGATGTGAGAATTCGTCTCTTTGCATTGTAAAGAAGAGTGTATTTGAAGAAGAGACTGAAGCGATTCATGGATTTTATGAGCTTAGAGATGTAGCCAGAAGGTTCTGGTGAACTACGTTAACAACTCGTTGATATCTTGTCTCATTTTTTCTTATGCTTGTTTTTATTTCCACAATTATGATTATTAATGCATCAAGTAATGGATAAATGAGACTAACAACATACTCACCAAGTTAATATTCAATTTGGATCCAAGCCTTCATAAGTCCATCTTTTCACCTTTGATGCAATCGAGTTCAATTGATCCACAATTGTAAATTTGACCTTAGTTAAGTGGCCTAGAACCAAATCAAATGTGGTATCAGTGTCACCCCTGGTTTCAAATCAAGTGGTATCAGAGAAGGATTGACAGTTGTTGCAGGTGTTGAAGACAAGATGGGAAAAACATCAAATTGCTTGAAGAAATCAACCAAAACATCCAAGTAGAGAATGAAGAGAAAATAAGGCCTTTTAATACAAATAAATAGGAAATGGGTAGCCTAAATGAGCCATGGGGCTCCAAAATACCTCAAAAATCAAAGTGCCCAGAATTTGACGAAACTAGCACCAAGTCGAAGAGCTTGGAAATATTCTTGCAATGGCGTAAATGGTTCGTCAATGGAGTAAGGATGACAAAGATATGTTCATCTGAATTTTTTGGTAAACATGTGAATCTGGCAAACTCCGTATAGTGCTAACGTTAGCATATTAACATGGCAGAGCCAAGTGGTTGTATGGATGTTGACATGGTGGTTGATGTGGAAATATGATGGATGACATCATCATGATGTGGCAGTACATAGGATGACGTCAGGATGATGTGGCATGCTGACTTGGTGTTGATGTGGCAGACCATACAACTGACGTGGTAGACCGTACAGTTGACATGGAAGACCGTACAATTGATGTGGAAAACCGTACAAATGACTTAGAAAACCATTAAAGTGGCATGGTAGACCGTACAAATGATGTGGCATGTCGTATAGGTTGATGGTGCAGTACATACGTTGATGCAGGATGATGATGTGGTATGTCATTCAAATTTTCGTAGAAACACAGACACAGATGGAGGATGTTGATGTGGCAGTACAATAGTGGCATGGCGTAGGTATTGAATGGGATGTTAATGTGGCAGTATGGAATGATGTGGAAATTATGTCATCATCTGACATGGCAGACCATACGAATGACATCATCATGGCATGGCACATTAATTGGGCACTGACCTGGAAGACTACACGAATGATGTCAACATGATGTGGCATGCTGATTGGTTGCTGATGTGGAAGACCATATAACTGACATGTCAGATCGTACAACTGACATGAAAGACCATATGGATGATGTGGCAACATGAAATCAACATGACATCAACATGGTGATGTGGAAACACTGGAGGTCGCCACGTGTCACCTGGAAATGGCTCTTTTGGCCATCACTTGGGCCAATTAAGCAAAAAGCCATGTGGCACTCCCAGGAGACACCATGTGGAACCTTAGAGTCTACCACGTGGTATAACCACACCTTGGCACATTTTTTGAGATCCATGCAAGCAATTGATGCAGGTGGTAGGACCTGTAGGGCACACAAATTGAGGCAGAGAGCCTAGGAGGGGCCTAGAAGTGATAGTGACATAATTTGACGAAAGTACAGTAATTTTGCATGATTTATCTCCAAGAACCCACTAGTTCAGTTAGAATTTTGATTTGAGTAGTGTATTTTTAGGGCTCATGGTTGAATCCCACTTTTTTCATTAATGCATAGCACATGTTTCGAGGCAGAGAGCCTAGGGGGTGCATAAGTGATGGTGACAAAATTTGATGAAAGTATAGTCACTTTTGCACAATTTCTCGCCATGAATCCACTGGTGTAGTCAGAGGTTGGATCCAGGTAGTGGATTTTTGGGCTCATGGAAGAATCCCACTTTTGTCATTAATGCTTGACATGAACTTCTAGGAAAACTTGCAAATGACGAAAGGTGGTCGACTTTATAGTCAAAAGTTGCAAAATGACGAGATAGATCTGCTAGTGCTATGTATGCTAAGATTTGATCAATGCTTTGAGTGCCTTGGAACAAAAACCAATGTCATTTTTATGGATTTATCGGTTTTGCCTCTTTTTGAAAATTGCAAGAGGATGAATTATGTTGTAGATTCTGGTGATATTTGAGTGTTGTAGCAAGATCTAAATTGTTGCAAGATATCCATTGATTGATCCTTACATGCAAACCGAGACGGTGCGGTAAGAGGACATTTTGACACTTCGATATAAATTAGTGATGTTACAGCCAAAAGTCTCATAATTGTGAGACGGGTATTGTAATGATGGAATTTGCCTTATTTGTTATCTTGCACATGTTTTTAATGGGGGATTTTGAAAACCATAGAATTTCCACTAGTGCACATTTGGGGGTATTTGCTTTAATGTTAATGATGTAAAATCTTATAATTAACCACTCTTTAAAGTGACGAGGAGAGTGAGAGGCAATTTGTTTTATGCCTAAACCTTGTAAGCCTTGTTGAAAACATTGTAATGGGTCTTGTAGCCATTGTCGAGTGAGAGCTATTGTTTTTCTTAGGCATGTTTTGGAAACATTGTAATGGGTCTTGTAGCCATTGTTAAGTGAGAGGCATTATTTTCCCTAGGCCTATTTTGGTAACATTGTAATGGATCTCATAGCCACTGTTGAGTGAGAGGCATTGTTGTTCCTAGGCACATTTTGACAACATTGTAATGGGTCTTATAGCCACTATTGAGTGAGAGGCATTATTTTTCCTAAGGCATGTCTTGACAATCATTGTAAACTTGTCCATGAGTAGTATGGTATTGCTTTGAAATTGAAAAATTGTTATCATGTATGATTAGCTACATACTTGCATTGATGCAAGTGTCAACATTGACATCCTAATTTTGAAGTACAAAGGTGAAGGTGAAGAAGGGTGTGGCCTTTTAGAGACATTTGTTATGCATATCCAGGAATCGACTATGGATTTGCACTGGTGCAAGTGTTGGCATTGCATCCTCATTATTAAGTTCAAGGGTGAAGGAGAAGAAAGGTGCGGCCTTTGAGAGAAGTTTGTTATGTAGATCAAGGAATCAAATGTGAATTTGCATTGATGAAAGTGTTAGCATCGACATCCTCATTCCGAAGTACAAAGGTGGAGGAGAAGAAGGGTTTGATATTTTAGAGACATTTGTTATGCAAATCGAATAGTGGGGAAGTGCATCATGGAGTGTAAGAATCTTCCTAGAAGCTGATTGGGGAGATTCAAGTCTGATCCAGGTGGACATTGGTGGCCACCCACCTACTCCAATTAGCTCCTCTTGATAGTTTTAGTTCATCACGTTCTTCTGTAATTATTTGTAATTGTGGTTTCTCACTTTCGAGGCTATATGAATCCCTACATAGCTTCCAGGTGGATATTGGTGTCCACCCACCTACTCCAACTGTCCTAATTTGGAATTTTTCATGTTAGTACATCTTTCTGTACTTCCAGGGTCATTTTGGGGCCCTATATAATGTTTTTTTTTGTCTTGTCACAATCAAACTATAGAAAATTTTAGAGTTTGAAAAATTAATGGGTATTTCTCAAAAATACCTTTCCAACGGGCTATCACATGCCTAAAACAGAGGTCGTATGAAAAAGTTACGACCTCGGGAAGTTGAGGTACCAAATTACCCATCGGGGCCCACATAACTTTTGGAATTTCATCTCCTAGGGTTAGGTTTTTGGATGTATAAAGTTTTGGAATTCATGAGTAATGTTAAAAAGGCCTCTGGAGCTTCATTTTAATTGTTTTTCTCAGACGGATGCGCATAACAACAAGATCTGTTCTCAGAGATACTACCACCATTCAAGCAAGTTGTTTTCAGTTCTACAATTTTACAGTTTCAACCTATTTTATTTATTCAATAGAAGCTATGTTCATTGGATATCTTTTGTTGTTTTCCATATATCTGTGTTAATGTATTCATTATGTTATTCATTTATTTATGCTCATAAATCTAGATCAGTGGTATCAGAGAGGTCTTCTCTTCATTTATTTTTCTTCATTCATGTCCCCGACAAGATCTGGGTACAAGAAGTCGGGATTCGAACCAGTCGATCCTTTGCAAGATCGGCCATGCTGAGCCCGAAAACAACCCATGGGGGCCGAAACGAAATATTATGGAGCAAGAGACCCTTTTAAAATGTTTCTCGAGGAATCCCTTGCGCGACAAAGGAATGAAATGATGGATACCTTTGAATAGATCCTTCGGCTTCTACCCACAAGAGACACATCTTCATCAAGCGACCATGCAACCCCCTTCGAGGTACAGGTAAATTTTTATATTCAATTATTTTAAGGAATTATAGATGCATATGATATAGATAAATGGTTGAATCTGCACAAAGGGTATTTTTCGGTCCACAATTTTTTCAATAGGGAAAATATTACTTTTGCACTCCTTAAGGTTGTTCCCCATGTTAAGGACTGGTGCGATAATTACTCTGAGCAAAGGGACATAGATTAATATTCAATATTTTTGGTCTCCTGCATGTGGGATTCCTTAATGGATTCCATTAAAGAAAAATAATATACTATTGGAAGATACAAGGACCAATACACAAGATGGACCACCTTGCATTAGGAAAGGGACCAAACAGTACCAGATTTCACCAATATTTTCCAAACCCTGCGCATGAAATTAGGTATCAAATACTCTGAATGGCATATGGTGCTCAAACATCGCAGATGTATGCATAGATACATTCAAACAAAAATGGAGTTTCTGGACATCACATCATTGGGTATGACTTATAGATATGTCGTCAAGATCGAGAAAAAATTTAAGCAGAAGAGATGAGAATTTGGATCTCCAAAATCCTCACAACCAATGTAGGGAAAAGGTGGCCCCAACCCAAAAAACAAGGGTTAGAGAAATGATGGCCACTCTCAAGAAAACTAGTCGAAGCCTAAACACAAGAGGGGTAATGAGAAGTCGAAGAAGGACACGGGAAAATGGTGTGAATACCATAAAATCCCTTGGCACGACACCGAATAATGCCACTCCAAGAAATCACTGGTGGCCAAGATGAAAGCTTCTGAGTCAGAGGAAAATTATGACTATGAATCAAATCCATAAGGAGGGAAGTATATTATCGATGTTGAACCCAATTCCATTGTTTCTACCACAAAATTCCATCCAAACGAATCAAAGGAACCAGAGGAAGGGGAACACTTATTTCACTCATAGATTTGGTTAAAGGGGGCTCCATTTATTTTCATTGTTGATAGTAGTAGTCAGAAGAAACTGATCTCAATAGAGGTCGTCAAGCAGCTGGACCTGCTAACGACACTACACTTGCAATCCTACACCATCAACTCACTTTTCCAAGGAAGAGATCTTTGCATCATCCAACAATGTCGTCTACCTTACGACATCAAGCCTTTCAAAGACAAGGTATTGTGTGATATTTCTCCCCTTGAATTTTGTGATGTTCTTTTAGGACAACCATATTTCTAGAAGCGACATGTTGTGTATGAGTCTAGACCCCACAGTCTTATTATTACTTTGGGTAGACAATTGTACAAGATACCAGAGGTAGAGCTGCCTACCACTATTTCTTTTATCTCTGCTAAGCAATGCAGTAAGGTCATTTCACAGAGTGGGAAGTTCATCTTCTTTGTGATTCGTTCTCACAGTAAGATGAAGGTCATCTCCATATCTGTATTCTCTACACAGAGCCTCTCTTTGCAGCAGAAGCAAGTGGATGGGATTGTGGAAGAGTACGGAGACATTGTATCCTCACCCATCGTGGTACCAATGCACTGCCAAGTTAAGCATCCAATTTATCTAACCTCTGATGAACCTCTGCATAATGGACTAGTCTATCATCACTTGATGATGGAAAATGATGAAATCAAGAGTTAGATCCAAGAGCTCCTTCAAAAGGGGCACATTAGACCTAGATGCTTCCCTTGCAGAAGATCGATTGTACTAGTTTAGAAGAAAGACAAGACCCGGTGGCTCTGCATTGATTATAGAGAATTAAACAAAATCATAGTCAGGAGTCGGTACCCAATTCCCCAAATTGATGACCTTCTTGACCAACTCAAGTGGGAACAGTTCTTCAACAAGATTGACCTAAAGTTTGTCTACCACCAGGTTCCCATCGAACCCACTGATGTATGGAAGACAACTTTCAAATCTAAAGAAGGTCTCTTCGAACGATTGGTCATTCCCTTTGGCTTAACAAATGCACCAACCACTTTCATGAGGTTGATGGATGATGTATTGAGACTCTTCACCAACTCTTTTGTGGT
>SNQJ01S0118955.1:0-27429 GCA_010110895.2 Picea sitchensis
CTAAAAATAGATATAAAAAATCAACATTTATGTATAATATGAGATGAAACATATTACATACCTTAGTATCTGTGTTATACAAGTGTTAGACAAATTATTCATAACCTTTAAGTTCACTAGCATCAATGTAGTGGAGAGAAGATTTGCTCTTGATCCTTCATAAAGTCGTTTATTTTCCTTTTCTAATAGAGGTTCATCATAAATACCAGCATTTTCCCCATCCTCATCTGGCTGCGAAAACAAATCTTGGATCATTTTATTTGTCCCATCATATTCTTCCATGGGATCNTCCCATCATCTTCTTCCATGAGATCCTCATTTGCGTGGTCATGCTGATGTTCCTTAGCTTGTACAACATCATTTCTACTAATACTTGGTGCAATGTTCTGCGGAAAGTTAGAGGGAAACTCTAACTTTATAATTACAAATAATCATGAAAAATTAGTGTATACTATAACAAACATTCAAACAATATATATACATTTATATATAATTTTATATAAAATTGACAAAATAAAAAAAGATAATGAATATATAGATAATTACCATGGGACGATATTCATTCGATCTGCCATCAATGTGACCATATTTCCTACAATGTTTTGTAGTTGTTGCTATTGAAATTATTATGGGACGTCTGAGGCAACATTTTTTACAAGGGCAATAACATCTACCATCACCCTTTTCACCCGCTTTACTTTTTTCCCCACCTCTAACAACATTCTGCGACATTCTTCCGCACAAAAATACCCTTTCAGAACCGTCATTGTTATAGAAAGATTGTCGCAACATCTTTAAATCATCAAATATTTATAGTCCAATTTTAGGTCATTGTCGTTGCAACTGCGACGAACGTGACCTAAAAATATTTATTTTTTACCTATTTATTTTAGGTTAGGTAAGTCGTCACTCTTGCGATGGACAAACTAAATTCGTCTCTCTTGCGACAAACATTGACCATAATAATTTAGTCAAACTAAATTCATTGAGATAGCGATGTATACAGGGTGGATTTAGAAAAATTGAACTTTTTCTCTTGCATGTTGCGACGAAAGAGTATTTTCGTCGCAAGTGGTCGTCGCAAATTTTTCAATATGTAGTAGTGAATGATACATCAAAATCGTCAACCTGGGTCCACTTAGAAATTGGGTCCATATAAATATCCTAGGTCCACATGTGTCCACATATAAACCCCAACATCACTTCTTAAATTTATCTCAAACACTTGTTTGGGACTAGTTTTTGGATTAGTCACAAACCCTAACTTTCAACAAGTATAACTTTGTACCTGTAATGAATCAAGGTCTGAAACTTGTACCTAATATTCTTTGATATCTTCTCTAAAATTCCTCCAATTTGTGCTCCTTGAATCATCCCTGAAAACTAATTATAGTGAAAATGGAAGATCTTCTTGAATTATGTCCTATTCTGGAGAGATAACTTTTACAACATGTCACACGCTCAATATTTGATATATGACTATGAAACTCATAGAAAAAAAAATATATAGTTTTACTCTTTCCAATGTAATTGATCTCATAGAATTTGGATCCTCTATGAAGAAGTTATGATTGTTTTACCCGGAACACTTGTTTGAGACTAGTTACAGGACTAGTCAAAAACCCTATCTTCCACCGAGTGTATCTCCAAAAGTACAACGACCCAAAATCTGAAACTTATACCACAGGTACCTTAATATGTCATCTGAATCATTCTAGAAAACAATTATAGTGAAAATGACAAGATGACCTTTAAAAAATGTACCTTCGAACACATCATCATTGGACTTCATCTTCCCTTAGAAATTCACCCTTCTTCACTTCATCTTCCCTTTGAAATCCATTTCCAAGCTTGTCCTCAGAGATCATAAGATTCAATGAATTTAAATGAGAGTTTCTTAATGTGTATTTATATTTTTCCAAGTACCACCTTTACTTGACTTTAGGGCCAATGTGTAACGTCTTTGACCATACTTCGGGGCTTTCATCTTTAATAGGGAATAACTTCTCAACTGTGAGGAACCATGTGGTGTGCCACATACCATTGGAAATGGCATGATGAGGATCATCAATCCATGGAGGTTTTTTATGCAATTACAATTTCCTTCATACTCGTTTTCTCCAATCAACTTCGGGCTTCATGACCACACCTTCGGGGCTTCTTAACCACTTAACCATATTTCAGGGCTTCTTGTAAACTTCTTCAAAGAGACTTCTCATGAGGGCCATGCTTAAATATATTCCATAATGGGACATGTTATCCCCTAGCCCAGGGATAACTGAGGAGATTATGTCTCGAGGCCCATACGTCCTAGACATGGAGTATCGAGAGTTAGATCGACTTGAGCATGGCCCTGGAGGGCCCATCCTTTTCTTCTTCAGTGCCTCCACTTTGTCAGCAGCAACAACATCCTATTGGATTAGGTTGTCATTGATGCCAATGGTTTGATTGATTGATGTCAAGTGATTGATTGATGCCAAAGGATTGATTGATGATTGAGGTCAAATTTAATATGTATTGTTCTTCATGAGAATGGATATATGTCAAGTATATGATGCATATGATGTCATGCATAGATGAATATGGATCAATGAGTTGTCATCGATACATGATGTAAAGATGGAAATGGATCGATATGGCTTCTTTGACATATGATGCATAGTATGATGAATCATTATTGTCTTATCATGGTTGATAAGGTGCACAAATGGATGAACTCCAAAGTGGTCCCCTTATGGTGAAAGGCCTCACAGGAAGACGCTTTACGGTTGAGTTATCCTTGAAGTATGGTTGGAGAACCCATGCTTGATTGTGGAATAATGAGATGAAGGTTAGTGAATATGTTGTTGAAACTATCCTAGATGGATAGTGCTTGTCATACCATTTCTAGTGGTATGTGGAATGTCACATAACTCCTCATGGTTTGAGAGTTATGGCCTTACGAAGTTGGAGGACCCTAAAGGCTTGAAGCCCCAAAAGGTCAAAGAAGTCAAAGATCTTGCAAATAAGAAATTATTATTTAAATGATAAAGTAAAGTGACAAAGTCAAGGAGGATTATTTAAATAATAAAGAGAAGTGACAAAATCAAGAAAGATTATTTAAATATTATAGTGAGGTGACAAAATCAAGAAGGAATATTTAAATGGTAAAGTAATGGAGAACTTTCTATTTATGGAAAGTGGTTAACCCTAAATGAGGAAATTAGGTTAAGTGACCTAGAGATGGGTTAAGTGACCTAGAAGTGGGTTAAGTGACCTAGAAGATAAAGAGTATAAATAAGAGGCAAGGGTCTCTTGTGAAAAGTACATTTTGGTAGCATCTCTTGTATATCTTTTGTGTGTATCTCTTGAGCATGATTGAAGATATATTCTGAGAGAGAGTGTGTGAGGAGGATCTCATGAACACATAAAAGTTTTGGAAATGTCTGAGATAATGACAAAAAAAGTCTTGGAGCTTCAGAAACCCTAGTTTCTGAGGTATACGTGGGCTGTAGTGGGCCAGGACGCATACACACGCGGGTTGAAAGAGGACAGGGCACGTATAGTGGATGAAATCATGGAGATTTGTGTGTGAGATTATGATAGGCTCTTGAAGACTGAAGCAAGTTCCATATATGCACTCTATGGGCTCAGATCTGTCACTGAGATTTGTTATGGTTATATTGTTGTCTTGATGGATACTTTTGTTTGTTGTGTGGTGAATGCTTAAGGCATTCTTGATATGGTTGTTGTGATGTGGTTTATGTTGGTTGATTGAGTGAGCAACACTCTTATGATTCAATACTGATATGATGGTTATAGTATATTGGTTGTTTACACATGGTTGAGTAGCATTCATAATGTATGGTTGAAAAGCATGAGTAGGATATTGGAGAGCTTGGATGTGTTGTGACTAGCTGTGGGTCATCTTGGACAGTGGAGGACAGAAGAGAATGTGTTTGCAGGTTGCAGAGGATCTGAGTATGTGATGAAAAGGATAAACCCTAATAGCTCATAAGGTATACATAGGTTGTAGTATAGACTGGCCGCATACATATGTGGGTTGTACTATTGGTAGGGTGTGTATATACGCTTGTTGCACTATTGACAGGTCATGTACCTATGACAGATTGATATATGTTGATGATTGTTGCCTCATCTCAGTTGGTGTTGAGGGTGTAAGCTGAGTCTTTCATTATAGAGTTGGTGCAATTGTAGAGTTGTACTCTATTCAGTTGTTGCTGAAAAACCACAAGGATTGAAGCCCGTAATAAAAGAAAATTGTATATACATCTTGTGTTATTTGTGTTCCTTGTGATTATGACTTGTTGATGATATATTGCTGATATACGTTGCTGATATGTGTTCACATCTAACTAGTTATAAATGACAACAATGAGGAATGAGTTAATGATGATTGCTAACTAATGAGTTTTGTGTAAGAGGGAAGTTTTGTGAAAAATATCCCTACACTGTTCACCCCCCCCACCCTCTCAGTGTAGTCGGTGTGTCCAACAATTGGTATCAGAGTGGGCCTTCACTATAATCCTTAACAAGCTTGGCGGAGATCCATGGACACACAAATGGATGATGAAGTTCCAAGCCTTGATGAGGAAAACTATTATACTTGGAGAATAGAGATGAGAGTACATTTGAAGGAGATGGGAGAAAATATTTGGAAGGTAGCCATTGGTGGATCAGTTTCCATGAAGAACAAGTCAAAGTTTGCAGCTCAAAGGAAAGGAAAGAAGAATGATGCATTGGCTCTCAAGACCATTCTTAGTGGACTCTCAAGCCCTATCAAAGCGAGCATGGGACAATGCACTTCCACCAAGGATCTATGGCTAAAGCTAGAGAAGACATATCAAAGCAAGAAAGAAGATATCGAAGACCACTCCATCAAGATCATCAAAGGTAAAGAATCTCCAAAAATTCTTGATTGCATTATTTCTAAATGTAAGCTTGAAGACATTTCAAATGAAGACAAAGAATCATGTGATGATATTGGCACAAAGGAAGAGCTTGAAGACATTTCAAATGAATACAAAGAATCATGTGATGATGTTGGCAAAAAGGAAGATCTTGAAGACATTTCAAATGAATGTAAAGAATCATAAAAAACCCTTGATTTTAATATTTCAAAAGATGATGATGTTGAATTTTTCTCTACAAGTGAAGAAGAAAATCTAGAGATAGTTTGTGTAGAGTTTGATGGTAGTCATCCCATGGAAAGAATAGAAGAAGATCTATTAGAACTTCAAAAGAAGGTTGAATATGGTTTATATGAATATAGCAATGACCATTATTATATAGACTATAGCTATCTTTCGTATGACACTAACAAGTTTCTTAAGAAGAGTGAAAGGCACATCTTGAAGTTAAGGGAAATGTTCAAGGAACAAGAAGAGAGTAAAAAGACTCAATTAGAAGAAAGGGAAGAAGATATCACAAGACTAAAGAATGAAAAATAAGATAAGAAGGTAGATGATGAGATTATCAAAAGTTTTGAAACTATTGTACATCTTAAGACCCAAATTGAAGAAGCCAAAAGGGTAGAGGAACTATTGAAGAATCAAATAAATTAAAAGGAAGAGTCATGTCATAAGTTAGAAGCTGAAGTTGTTGATCTTAGAAAGAAAGTAGAGAAGTCAAACAAATTCTTAAATAGTTCAAAATCTTGAATGAGATCTTGGAAAGTCAAAGATCACCAAATGATAAATCAGGTCTTGGATACAAGGGAGAAGCTACACATGTTGAAGCAAGCACCTCAAAGAAGCATGAGGTAAGTCCCTCAAAGGATGAAGACAATGTTGCAAATCAACCATCTACACAAGGCAAAGAAAATTTCAAAAGAACAAAGCAAGGAAGATATCAAGAAGCTATCTTTGGGACACCAAAGCAAAGGTATGAAAGTATTTTTCATGGGCATTGTTATTCATATAATGAATATGGTCACAAAGCTTTTGAATGTAGAGCTTATGAAAGGAGATATAATAGAATATTTTATAACACCATAAGGTGTTGGAGATGTGATCAAGAAGGGCACATTTTTGTTAACTGTAACACCATGAGATGCTACAGTTGTAGTGAATTTGGCCACAAATCCCAGGATTGTTGGAACACAAGAAGAAATTCCATGATGAGGACTTCACATAGCATGGCTAGAAGAAGGAATGAAGTAAGGAAGGGAGATATCTTTGCAAAAATGGAAACTCGGAGCTCAAGTTCAGAGAAGCAGGGACACCTTCAGAAGTGGGTAAAGAAGACTGAGTAACCAGAACAGAATGAAATCCTAAAGGGAAGCTCAAGTGTGTCATATACTAAGGTATACATGGATGACAGTGGTATTAGTCGTGAACATACACAAGTTGACCTTGAATAGGTCACGTACATACACAAGACATTGTGCAACATGCTGCGTATATGGGGTAAAGCCTTGGGAAAAAGGCAATGCACATGGGTTGCAGCTTGATGTGATGGTATAACTATGTGTTGCAAGGTCTGACATGGTTTGTTGCAGGTTCTGACACTGTTTTTTGTAGGTTTTCATGATTCTATATTGGATTATGTAAAGTGATGATAAAAATAATGAAATTCTATCTTGGATGCATGGCACTAACCCATGAGTGTGGATTGAGGCATTTTATGTTCAAAGAACAATGTTGGATATTGCAGTAAAGTTATGGCACCTTGGTTATATGATGATGATGCTAGCTAGAGATGTCATTGATCTATTGAAGCATACTACTAGTACATGTATTGTTGGATGCTTAGTATTTTCTCTAGTAAATGGAGGATTGAGGTTGATTTGTTGGGGTACATGGATGATGCATATTTGAGTTTCATTGATATATATTGTGATGTATTATTGAAAGTGTTATCACATATTTTTGCAAGGGGATGTTTTTCCTTTGGAGTTGGCCATTGGGTGACCAAATGCGAAAGAAGTGGGATTGAAAACCGACAAATGAGTTTCATCCAAAGTCGAGCCACAATTATGCAAAGGCGTGCACATATCTGGTCGGCAAAGATCCAATCAAGCACAGGCTCAGTCTTAGCTGTCGGATCCATCAAGAAAATCAATCAGCGGTGGAAAATCCTCATGAGAATCGGGAATCGGGACTTCAGGATGTTTCGTCAAAATGACCCACCAAAATCCCGAAGTCCCAAAGTGTGAAGTCAGCATAGACCGTCTGATCCAATAGGACGTGTGGCGCCAAATCCGAAAAGTGGAGAGTGTCACTTCAAGAATTTTGAAGTGAGGAAGGTGCGCATCGTCCCGACTCCCCGAGGAGCGAAGTCCCGAAATGCAAAGAAGATCTGGACCGTCTGATCATGGTGAGCCACATGTCGTTGATCTAGCAGTAGGTGGAGCTTGAGAGTTTGGAAGTCCGGAGGTAGAGAGTGGGTCACATTCATGGCACCCGAAGCTCGAACTCACGAAGCACTCAAGAGTGGGCCCAAGGTCACAGCCCAAGGTCATGTGGAAAGGTTGGCACCCATCGCGAGAAGCCTCGACCGTCGGATGCATAGCAGATCCAACCGTCAATCTGGGCACAATGATTTCGTAAGTAGGGAGTTGGGGTTTCTATTGTGAAGTAATATGAGGATTCCCAAAGGGTGAAATCCCGAAGTGCCAGTGAAGTTAAGCGATGGATCATGACCTGAGGTCGCATGCGGGTAAGGGTACAAAGTTCACATGAGCTCTTCCAAGAGTCGAAACATCGTAGTAGTTGCAGAATGAGACCACCGTCTTGTTTTCCAAGTGCTAAGTCAACTTAGCCTCATCCTGATCCTGATGAAGCAGTTAATAAAATCTAGGGGAGGTGGTTGAAACATCATCTCCTCCCATGAATGGAGGGTCAGAAAAGCCTCGTCGTGAAGGTAGTCTGTCAGCCCAGGTAGTCTAAGTTAAGATTGCGTCTAACAAAGGAAGGTGTGTGCAGAAGAGACTATATGCACAGTCTGAATGAGAAGATTTGGCACCATGGAAACCTGAGAACGCCTCTATTGTTGTTTACGAAGTTTTTGAGTATATGTATGGAGTTCTATCATTTTGTATAGGTCGATGGTTGAGCTAAGCTCTCACATTGTAATGTTTTAATGAAGCTCTGGCTCAATGGTTATGTAATTTATTTTGAGACTTCTTGTTTAATGAAAGTCATTTTCCTGTGTCCATCTTATCTTGCATATGATACTGAGAGTTCATGACTGAAGGATTCACATGAATTTTTGTGACTGTGTTGCAATGGAGTTTTAATTGTAGTGTTGTTAAAGTGGTTTCTTAGTTTCCCAAAGCTTTAGGTCCAAGAGGATATTTTCCTTGAAGATTTTCCTCCTTAGGCTGTTGGAAGACTTGATGTCCATAGCAGACCTCTACATCTCCTCACCTGTTCTTCCCCCTACTCACCCTTTACTCCAACTTACTAACTGGAGTTAAATCAAGACCTCACCTTCTCATGCATCTCCTAGTCTGGATTTTTGAGTTAAAGTGATATTTTCTTAAGTCTACGCCCATTCGACCCCCTTTAATTTATTCATTGTGACATACAAAATGATGGGTATTGGGCTTACCTCTACTACAATCCAAAGGTGACTTCTAGTGCTAACATTTCTAATGTCATTGTCGGGGAAGAATTGAAAATTTTCCCTAGGTAGGATGACAACAAACTTCTGATTTTGAAGGTGCATCAGAAATCAAAACCTTTGAATATTTCAATTTCACCTGGAGACTCCATTGTCTCGAATCCACTGTTGCAGTGCGGCTGCCTGCAGTTACAACCCCCCAAGAGAACACAATGATTAGATATGGTCTTTGATGGTGAAAAAAGACCAAACACACTCATTCTGCATATCATTCACCTGGCGACTCCATGGTTAAAGGATTGATTGGCAACTCCACTAGTTTGAAATGGAAAAAATCCTAGCTCGAAGGTTTGCTCCCTTTAATTTCTCTGTTGTTCTTGGTTTTCCCAATGTTTTTCCTACTCCAAATGAATGGAGTGATTATTTGCCCATATTTAGAGAGCATAAAAAGGACAACCCTGCTCAACATCTCCATGTGTTTCATGAACTCATGCATTAGTGGGAGATACATCATGAAGATGTTCATGTTCTCATTAGAAAGATATGCTCGTCAGTGTTATCACTCCTTACCTCCTGCCAGCATTTCATCCTTGAGAGGATTTCATGCAACTTGCAATAGACATTGTCGAAATTTTTATTCCTCTGAGTTTATTTGTCATAATTGTTGTGAGGAATATCAGGACAGTGATCAAGATATGATTGTTTCGAATGAAAGATGTCAAGATGAGGGACATCCCCTAGAGGAGATGATGGAGTTGATACAATCACTTTCTGCAAGAATAGAGGAATTGAAGGCATATCGTGCTTGTTTCTCTTATGGAGATGCAGAGGATATTTCGGTCCTCAAAACAGAGATTCTTGGCAGCCCTGCTTATGACAAAGAAGTGATTTCGGATACTGGCCAAGAATAAACAGCTTGCGATGACTACCCTGGTGAAGAGTAGTATGACGAAGAGCACTGCTTTCCCATGGTTTATGTTTATTATGATTTTGAATATGATCCTTGGGAGAACCATGAAGGAGAAATGGAGGAGCTAGATGCATAGTTTATCTCCTGTTCATAGCTTGTAAACGAGCATATCTCACCTGGTACCAGCCAACCTGTGTATGACAGCTACAAATCAGGTTATGAGTTGGATATGTAGGATTTCCAAGAACAGACTGTAGAGCCTTATCCTCTGTTCGCTAAAGAAAAATATTATGAGGAAATCAGCCATCCTGGACCTGCAGAAGACACTGAGTAGCATGAGGAAGAGTAGAGATTTCCCAAGGTTCTCATTTATGATGATTATGAATCTGATCCTTGGGAGAGCTATGAAGAAGAAGAGGAGCAACAAAAGGGGCATTTTACCTCTTGTCCAGATCTTGTCTGCGAGCAACCATCACCTGGGACTAGTTAGATTGCATCGACTGTTCACCCACCTGTGCCTACCAGATATATTCAGCCATGTGTGAGCAGTTGTACATGTAGAAGAGAAGGCTGTCTGTTACAAATTTTCTGGAGTTTGTTGCTTGGCCTACGAGCCTATGAAGGAATACATGGAGTTGTATTTCCTTCATTTTTTGAATCCGCCCAACTTTATCCTGACCTCAGCATTAGGAGGAAATCTGAAGAATGTAATTGTTCTTCTGTCATGGTTACATTATCTGTTATCAATCACGGACAGAGTGAAGTAGCTTCCAGTTAGGAAGTTACTTGAATGGATATGGTGAAAGTTTTCTTTCACCTAGCTCTGTGTAAAAATTTAATTAGTTTAGGATTGTACATAAATAATCTCCTTGGAGCATGTGTGTTTATTTTTGTTTTTACTTATTGACTTTTATTCCTCGGCAAGGTGTTTTGAGCTTGACTCCATAGCCCAACAGAAGGCGATTGGAACTACAAAAGGAGATCTTGGAGCCTCGCAGGGAGGACTCTATCCCCCATGGAGCCTAATGTTATCACATATTTTTTCTAGGGGATGTTTTTCCTTTGGAGTTGGCCATTGGGTGACCAAATGCGAAATAAGTGGGCTTGAAAACCCACAAATGAGTTTCATCCAAAGTTAGGGCACGATTGTGCAAAGACGCGCACATATCTAGTCAGAAAAGATCTAATCAAGCACAGGCTCAATCTTAATCGTCAGATCCATCAAGAAAATCAATTAGCGGTGGAAAATCCTCACAAGAATTAGGAATTGGGACTTTGGGATGTTTTGTTAAAATGGCCCATCAAAATTCCAAAGTCCCAAAGTCCGAAGTCAGTGTAGGTCGTCCGATCCAGTAGGACGCGTGGCACCAGATCTGAAAGCAGAGAGTGCCACTTCGAGAATTTTGAAGTGAAGAAGGCGTGCATCATCCCGACTCCCCGAGGAGCGAAGTCTGAAAATGAGAAGTAGATCTAAACCATCTGATCGTGGTGGGCCACAGGCCGTTGACCTAGCAGTAGGTGGAGCTCAGAAGTTTGGAAGTAGGGAGGTCGAGAGTGGGTCACATTCAGGGCACCTGAAGCTCGAACTCACGAAGCACTCAAGAGTGGGCCCAAGGTCGCAACCTGAGGTCATGTGGAAAGGTTGGCGCCCATCGTGAGGAGCCTCGATCGTCAGATTCATAGCAGATCCAACCGTTGATCTAGGCGCAACGATTTCATAAGTCGGGAATCGGGGTTTCTATTGTCAAGTAATATGAGGATTCCCAAAGGGAGAAATCCTGAAGTACCTGTGAAATTAAGCATTGGTTCATGACCCGAGGTTGAATGCGAGTAAGGGTACAGAGTTCGCGTGAGCTCTGTCCTTGGTCAAAACGCCGTGGTAGTTGCAGAATGAGACCGTCGTCATGTTTTCCAAGTGCCAAGTCGACATGACCTCATCCTACTTCATTAGGCGTGTTGGAGTATCAGTCATCTTCTCGTACCTAAAGGATTAAAGGTTGGTAACTCAAATGCCCCAAATGGCTAGATTGAGTTGTTTGACCTTTCCCTCTCTTAAGGCTAGAAGAAGGGTAGTGCCTCTCTCCTGCCCCTAAAGTCTAGTTAGAGTGCTTCCCCTTCCCTCTCTTAAGTATAAGGAAGGATGTGGAAAGGATAGTGACTCCCTATCTGTATCTATCCCATCCTATATCATCTTATCCAATCCAATCCAATCCCGGTATCTAAACTGATTAGCCCAGTCTAGGTAGAAACCCCTGTGTTTTGTAGGGGTGATCCCGATGAAGCAATTAATGAAATTCGGGGGAGGTGGTTGAAACTTCATCTCCTCCCATGAATGGAGGGTCAGAAAAGCCTCACCGTGAAGGCAATTTGTCAGCCTAGGTAGTCTGAGTTAAGATTGTGTCTGACAGAGGAAGGCATGTGTAGAAGAGACTGTATGAATAGTTTGATTGAGAAGACGCGGTGCCATGGAAACCTGAGCATGCCTCTACTGTTGTTTATGAAGTTTTTGAGTATATGTATGGAGTTTTGTCATTTTGTAGAGGTCGATGGTTGAGCTAAGCTCCCACATTGTAATGTTTTAATGAAGCTCTAGTTCACTGGTTATGTAATCTGATTTGAGACTTCGTGTTTAATGAAAGTCATCTTCCTGTGTCCATCTTATCTTTCATCTGATACTGAGAGTTCATGACTGAAGGATTTGTTATCGCATAGTTTGTAGCTAGGTCAAAAGGCTAGAGGATTGAGGCCAAACTGGCATAACAGGAACCTTCCCCACCCAATGTCACCTCGATGGGGAGGCTCTTTCTATTTAGGGAGGTTAACCCAGGGGAGACGTCCCCGATAACCTGGGGTTTTGAAGAGGTTAAAGTATAAAAGTCAAGGGAAAATTTCCTCCTCACAGGTTACCACCAAGGTCAGAAAGTTCGGCTAATCAGCCAATAAATGAAGTGTATGCCCATATCTATATATATATATATATATATATATATATATGCAAGATATAACTCAAAGGGTTAGTACTTCATGCGACTATCCAACAATTATATATGAGCAATGAAACAACGGATATTTAATGAGATCAACGTTTTGTCAATATAGCAATGTAAAATATCAATTCACCAATAACTATTGAGATGATGCAGCAAACAATATATCCAATCAATCATTTACTCAATAAATGCCTTTGACCATCATCCAATTGCTTATTAACAATGTTTGTTGCATCAAGATGAGATAACCAACTATGACGTCAGCGTAGTTAGGGTTAGTTTGGTTAGTTAGGGTTTCAAAATTCAAAGTTTTGAGAGTTTTTTTGGACACCAGGACTTCAACGTTGTGTGTCTAGGATCAGTGCCTAAGGGTATATGGAGTCAATCAAGGAGAGGACACAGAGTTGGAGCAATAGGCTAAAAACAAGAGGGAAGGGTTCTAGAGTGTTGCAATGGCAGGGCCCTAGAATCAAAACCCTAGGGGAAAGAGGCTCACTCTGGTGTTGCTTAAGCAAGGCCTCATGCTCTTTCCTCCTTCTTTAGGTCAAACTTAGCAAAATGGCTAGCAAAGGAAAAGATTGAAAACAAGAGGATTTAATGAGGGAGAGTGTTGCAATGGCAAGGCTCTATCACTAAAATTCTAAAAGATGGATGGCCCTAGGTGTAGATAACCTAGGCCTAGGACGTCACCCTCCTTTTAACCTTTAAAATCAAAGCTAGCTTAAGGGAAGAAGCAAGAAGAGTGTAGCAAAGGCTAGGCTCCTTCTTCCTTCTTCAATGACTGAAAATTTCTCTCTAAGGGGACATATGACAAGGAGCTACTTGTGTTCTTGTCACCTAGGGTTTTTAAATCAGCAAATTTATAAGTAAATGAAAAAATACTAACCTACAACCATTCAATCAAGAATTTTTGCAGGAAAAACACTTACATATCATGAAGAAAAGCATGTGCAAACCCTAGTTGTAAACCTTCCTCAAGAGAAATGCCAAAATATGCCAAGAAAATCCTTCCATCAACAAGTTTGCCTCCTTTAAAATATCAAATACCCAAACTAGGACTCAAAAATCAGACCTCACAAGTGTGAGTTGTTCTATTATGTTCAAATGAGGGGAAAACATCCTCAATATATAGCATCTCATGACCTTTAATTAAAATTAGGTCATTAAAAATAGCCGACAAGGCTACAAACCAAAATCATATTGTTTTAACATTAACTTCTAACTAAATGACACAAAATGAGCAAAAAGTGAGACGTCAAACCCCTCTGAAGGAGACGTTGGGCCTTTTTGGGGCTAGTCCAGCATCCAAAAGTCAAACGTTAGCCCTTTTTGGGCTCCTCTAAGATGCCACACGTGCCAGCCATCCTATCAAACTGCCACATGCTCAAGATGACGTCCAAGCCTCCTGGGTGACATCCTGGCCATCAAAAGGAAAACGTTCCATCTGAAGTGGGTCAAGCCCCCTGGGCTGGGCTCAACCAAAGTGTCCTGGGTGGAACGTCCTTCTTCTTCTCATGTGAAAAATTGCATCCAATCATTGTCTTGTCTTTGCCCCTAAAGGGGTCCCAACAACCATCTGATAGGCTCTTCAGCCCCATGGAGGTCCGAACTAATCATCTCCCCATGTGTACCAGTCTGACTGGTACCTGTCCGTCGGGTATGGTCCTGCACATCAAAAAATTCGCCCTCCATGGGCTCATTAGTCACAGGGATCATATCAATGTCATTCACATTTCATCATTAATTTTATCAAATGCATGCATAAAACCCCTGATATATCATCCAATAGCTCAAAGACATTACAATGACCTACTATACAAAGCCGAAGAAAAAGACAAAGTACCCTATTGGGCCAGCATCCATAAGAGAAGGAAAGTTTCCAGAGGATATCATCCAAGTCATGTAACATGAGGTGATGTGGTCAAGGGATGTCCAGACATACGGGTAGAGTGAAAGATAGGGGTGATATTACCTGTGGATGCCTTTGTAGAAGGTGAGTTGTACCCGTCATGGATGCAATTCCTTCCAAGCCCTTTGTTGCATTTATTCTTTCTTTTCCTTATTGATTTTTCTTATTTATTTCAAGGACTAACTAGAGGACACTACCTTGGCGTGGTGACCAAAGCTAACAGTGTTACCCACAAGGACTTTCACAGAAATCATAAGGTTGGCTCGTGATGAGACCCCCTTTCCCTTGGCCATGCAACCAAAGGTCACTGCCCTGGCGTGGTAACCAGATAATGGTAATGTCATACTACTAGGTACCCATGAACATAATGGGAGGGATCATGATGAAACCCCCCATCCTCTTGGCTAGGTCTTGTTTTGTCATTTTTCTTCGGGTCCCTCTTGTTTCTTACTGAGAGGATTTTTATTGCCTTCTCGGGGATCCCTGGGTGAAGCAACTCTAGGTTTTATTTTTTATGGATTTTATCTTTTACCAGCTACTTTTACCTTCTCGGCCTTTAGCCCCTTCTTCCCACAAGATAAGGTGTAACCCTGCGAACAGATCATCCTAATGTCCAGACTAACGGAATGGGGCAGATGAGTAGGAGATAAGATGTAAGAGTGATGATATGATGGGAGCGGACGATGGCTCTTCAAAATTCCCCCTGGTGGCAAACCAAAACCTATGGGTACAAGCTTTTTAGGGTACCCTATCAATCCCCCAAAACCTAGTCAAGCAGGTTAATGTAAGATCCAAGAAGTCGTCAGAAATAAAAGGAATTTGATGCATATATCTGAAGGTTATAATGATGAAACATGACACATACCATGATACCTGGACCAATTACCTCATGGAGCAAGATTCTTATCCTATACAAGTCCAAATCGAAGGTGATGGGTGCTACTACTACTGACAGAACAATTCTGATGAAAGAGAAGAAAGATGGGCCCTCCAGGGCCATGCTCAGGTCAATCCTACTCTCGGTACTCCATGTCTAGGATCTGTGGGCCTCGAGACATGATCTCCTAGTTATCCCTAGAAATCAGGGATAACAGGATTCACATGAATTGTTGTGACTGTGTTTCAATGGAGGTTTGATTGCAGTGTTTTTAAATCATTTTCTTAGTTTCCCAAAGCTTTAGGTTCAAGAGGATCTTGTCCTTGAATCTTTTCCTCCTTAGGTTGTTGGAAGACCTGATGTCCATAGCAGACCTTTACATCTCCTCACCTGCTCTTCCCCCTACTCACACTTTACTACAACTTACTGACTGAAGTTAAATCAAGACCTCACTTGCTCATGCATCGCGTGGTCCGGATTTCTGAGTTAAAGCGATATTTTCTTGAGTCTATGCCCATTCGACCCCCTTTAATTTATTCATTGTGACATACAAACTGATGGGTACTGGGCTTACCTCTACTGCAATCCAGAGGTGACTTCTAGTGCTAACATAAAGCTTACTTGTTGGATATCTTGGTGCATGCATTTGACATATGAATGGGCTACATATTGGGACATGTAGTTGGTGAGTTGATGAGGTGATCATGATGTACATCATTGATGAGTCATGGCTTGATCTATAGTTGATGCATGATTGATACATTGGTAGAAGCACCTACTAGCCGGTTGATTGGCACATGTTTTATGGAGGATTTGGCATACATGTATGAGGATTCATCATGTTGTGGTATTGGTGCATGGTTGGCATACTTTCTTGATACAAGTAGTGATACATGTTGATGTACATGTTTGGTATATGTTTGGATGATGAGTACTTGGCTAAAAATACATCATTAGTATTACTTGATCAGCATATAGTTTGGTACATGAGACATTTGATGATTGTGGCACTTGGTTCATGGTAGAGACATATCATGAGTGATATGACACATTTTTTGGCATGTTGGTAGATGAACATGGTTGGCATATTGGTGGATGCACATGGTTGGCATATTGGTAGATGCACATGTTGGCATATTGATAGAGGCATATGGTTGATAAATTCCATGGATGATATCTTATGGCACATTGTATGGTGTTGATGTACATTGGGTGTTGTGCATGGTGGGCACACATTTTGGTACAGGGTGTACTTGGTTGATATTTTGCTCATGATTCTCTATTTCATTGTTGACATATCATTTCCTTCATGATGTTTGGTATTGCATAAGTTTCATGCATGAACAGGTCCAAGGATCATCATGTGGTAGCATATTGTTCATCTTGCAGAGAAGATAGGGGGAGACATACCCATAGGGGGATTCATTCTTCTTCTCGTGATTCTAGAAGGAAATATTTTTCTGATGCATGCTAGGAAAGAGCCCTATACTTGAAGAAAAATCACAGAGGCATAATTCCAGGGGGATAAATGGTCACAGGGGGAGTATGGGCGATGTATCTTCAGCATTACATCAGAGTGATATCCCTTATTCAAAAGGGGATATATTATTTAGAGGAAGATCAAAGGCATTCAGACAAGGGGAGCAGCCCCAAGGAGAGTTCAAAGGAGGGGGAGCAGCCCCAAGGGAAGAATGGCCCTTTTCTATTGATGTCAAAGGGGGAGAGATAGTCACATTTATGTGATTGATGTTTAGTAATGGGGAGAGATAGTCACATTGATATGATTGATGACTATTGATGTAGATCATGCCTTGTCTACATGTTAACATCAATGATTGGTGTTAACATCAATGTTGGTATTGCCATCAATGCTAAAGGGGGGGATTGTTAGATCAGGTTGTCATTTATGCCAATGGTTTGATTGATTGATTTCAAGTGATTGATTGATGCCAAAGGATTGATTGATGATTGATGTCAAATGTAATATGTATTTTTCTTGATGAGAATGGATATATGTCAAGTATATGATGCATATGATGTCATGCATAGATGAAGATGGATCAATGATTTTTCATTGATACATGATGCAAAGATGGAAATGGATCAATATGGCTTCTTTGACATATGATGCATAGTATGGTGAATCATGGTTGATAAGGTGCACAAATGGATGAACTCCAAAGTGGTCCCCTTATGGTGAAAGCCCTCACGGGAAGATGCTTTACGGTTGAGTTATCCTTGAAGTATGGTTGGAGAACCCATGCTTGATTGTGGAATAATGAGATGAATATCAATGAAGATGTTAGTGAAACTATCCTAGATGGATAGTGCTTGTCATATCATTTCTAGTGGTATGTGGAATGTCACATAACTCCTCATGGTTTGAGAGTTATGGCCTTACGAAGTTGGAGGACCCTCATATGAAGGCTTGAAGCCCCAAAAGGTCAAAGAAGTCAAAGAGCTTGCAAAGAAGAAATTATTATTTAAATGATAAAGTAAAGTGACAAAGTCAAGGAGGATTATTTAAATAATAAATAGAAGTGACAAAAACAAGAAAGATTATTTAAATATTATAGTGATGTGACAAAATCAAGAAGGAATATTTAAATGGTAAAGTAATGGAGAACTTTCTATTTATGGAAAGTGGTTAACCCTAAAATGAAGAAATTAGGTTGTGACCTAGAAATGGGTTAAGTGACCTAGAAGTGGGTTAAGTGACCTAGAAGATGAAGAGTATAAATAAGAGACAAGGGTCACTTGTGAAAAGTACATTTTGGGAGCATCTCTTGCATATATTTTGTGTGTATCTCTTGAGCATGATTGAAGATCTATTCTGAGAGAGAGTGTGTGAGGAGGATCTCATGAACAAATCAAAGTTTTGGCAAGTCTGAGATAATGACGACAAAAGTCTCGAAGCTTCAGAAACCCTAGTTTATGAGGTATATGCGGGCTATATTGGGCCAGGATGCGTACACATGTGGGCTGAAGGAGGAAAGTGCATGTACAATGGATGAAATCATGGAGATTGGTGTGTGAGCTAATGATAGGCTCTTGAAGACTGAAGCAGGTTCCAGATCTGTCACTGAGACTCTGGTATGGTTATATTGTTGTCTTGATGGATACTTTTGTTTATTTTGCGGTGAATTCTTAAGGCATTCTTGATATGGTTGTTGTGATGTGGTTTATGTTGGTTGATGGAGTGAGAAACACTCTTATGATTTAGTACTGATATGATGGTTATAGTATATTGTTTTTTTACACATGGTTGAGTAGCATTCACATTGTATGATTGAGAAGCATGAGTAGGTTATTGGAGAGATTGGATGTGTTGTGACTGGTTGTGGGTCAGTTTGGACAATGGAAGACAAAAGAGAATGTGTTTGCAGGTTGCAGAGGATCTGAGTATGTGATGAAAAGGATAAACCCTAATAGCTCAGAAGGTATATGCAGGTTGTAGTATAGACTGGCCACGTACATACGCGGGATGTACTATTGGTAAGGCGCATATATACACTTGTTTCACTACTGATAGGTTGCATACCTGTGACAAATTGATATATGTTGAGGATTGTTACCTCATCTCAGTTCGTGTTGAGGGTGTAAGCTGAGTTGTGCATTATAGAGTTGGTGCTTTTGTAGAGTTGTTGGCCCTTGACGAAGTTTTTGGAGATTCTTGGTCATGTTCACCTATTTTGGGACTTCGATAACCTGTCAAAGGAGGAGCGCAAGAAGAAGCAGAGATCACGAGATCTCGGCCCCTTTTTGGGTCCTTTTTGGGTTTTTGGGATTATGTAACGATAATGGGATGTTATCCCATGGGTTTACAAATGTTTAGGCCTATTTTGTATGTATAAATAGAAGTCTAGGAAATGTAAAACATGACCGATAGGTTGATGAGCTAAGTGCTATATCTATGTGATTGAAGGATTGTAAGTGCTTTGTGCCTATGTAAGACTTGCAGAGCTAAGTGAAATTCAGTGTAAGAGGCTGTGGAATACTGTGTGCTTAGATCTACTCAAGGAAGGAGGATCTAGCAAGCTGCGCAGATCTCCTGTCCTAGGCGGAGTAGGATTTTGGTGGCTCTGTGCTTGTAACTGATTGACTGAAGACAATAAAAAAGAAGAGTTGGTGGATGTACCCCCAGGGTGGGGGTGAACCATGTAAATATTGTGTTGTCATGCTTTGTGCTTTGTCTGGATTTGTTTATGTCTTCTCTTGCTAAGTGCTTTGATAGAGACAGATAAATTTGCTTATGTTTTGTGCTAATGATGTATATGAATGTTAGATATGATCTATATGAATGTGCTTAGTGCTTGATCTGCTAGATCTACCCTATATTCTTATGATAAAGTGCTTAAATACATCATATCTGAGTGAATGATGCGACTCTCTTTTCTATCTGTGCAGTATGATATTGGTTACATATTGATGAATTGTCAATGATAAGTGATTTACTAAGTATTATAATCATAGATATGTGTCCCAGCTAAGGTTGCAGACATATGAGTCCTACAACCACCCCTACCTCTACCTTGGGTGAGACTTCATCTGCTTCACAGGTGTTTTCGAAAAGGGTCGATAGTTAGGGTTTTTTTGGTACGTTGTTGTAGCGTTGAACCCTAGGTCTGCCCCTGTGCCAACAAATGGTTCCATTGCCAGGACTGAAACTGCGATTGCTGGGAACTGAAGTAAAGAAAAGAGAAGCTCTGTGTATAGATCTACTGCCGAAGTGCATAGTATCAGGACTGAAACTGGGATTGTTGGGAATTGAGGAAGAAGAATATTTGTGCAAAGATCCATCCTAAAACTATGGAATCTCCATGTGTAGATCCGTTTCCCTAGTGCACATCATTCTACTTGATCTGTGGCAGCTCTGTGCCAAGAAGAAGGATCGGATATGAAGAAAAGAGGTAGGATCTAAAATCTTTGTGCTCTGGGAAAGGTAAAAGTGAGAATTCTTGACTAAAAGAGGTAAGATCTGAAATCTTTGTGCTCTGATAAAGGTAAGAATAGTGAAAATTTTTAGATCTAAAAGCTTTGTGCTCTGTAGAAGTAAGATTAGTGGAAATTTTTGTTTCAAAAGTATGAATCTAGGTATGTTTAATAGATTTTGTCTTAGCTTGAAAACTAGGGCACTAATAGATGAAAGAAGGTTTGATATGCATAGATCTGATAAGAATAGTGAAATATATGTTATACCTATGCATAGAAAGAATGTTTGGACTAACAAATGAATGTAGGATCCTAGAAATAATTTGTTGCGGGTTAGCTCCTATGACTCTAGCACGTAGTACAGGAGAAGTTGGGGATCAATTAAAATAAAGAGAGGATTAACCCTCTGTTACATTTGCAGAAGACCGAGACATCTTGCTAAGGAATGCCCTAGGAAAAGACCTAGTTGTCTTTGTTGTAAAGCTATGGACCATAAAGTGTTGGATTGCCCTAGAATGATTACTAAGATTGAAGAAATGAATCTGAACCAAGAAAACCCTAAGGAAGATCCAGACACTAAGATTATGATAGAACCCCAGAAAGAATCATAGAAAATATTTCTATAGATGAAAGAAACCCTGAACGATCACCGACATGTCAACTTGTCCGAGATCTTCAAAGAAAAATAATGCCTTGAAGCAAGAATAGGAGACTTCGACATTGACTGTGTTCTAGAACTTGGGAAGCTATAGGGAGGCCTGCTATGGTTCCTTCATTAGGAGGGATAGGGTTATTCAAAGGAAAGTTGATAAACCTATGTGGGAGGCTCACTCAGATACCTATGAATGAAAATGGAACTTCGACAGAAGAAGATTTTGAGATTATTAAATTTATTAAGGACAGTGCCCCATTTACCATGTTACTAGGAAAACCTTGGATTGACAGAGATCAAGCCAGATGAGAGGAAGAAGAAGAAGTTTTGGATCAAAAGAAACAAGAGTTAAAAGTTTTCATGACTAGAAGGATCGCACACTTGATTAAATAACAGGAAAACAGATCGAAGCTATTTAACAACAACAACACTGATGTCGAAGTTGCAAGGACAAGAGAGGAACCACATAAGACTGAAATATCTACCCCAGATAAAGAATAAGTATTACCCCTGAATCCTAGCAAAGGATCTCAACAGTGCAAAGTCACTATGTCAAAAGAAGATAAGAATCAGAACAGAAAAAGGAAGACCGAGACGAAGCTCACTGGAAAGAAGGATAGAAAGCTAAGTAAGAAGCAAGCTAAGATCGACAAGTTATAGAAGGTTCCAGAGGGAACTCCGCAAACAGAAATCTTGAAAAATTGGAGCTTCGTCGGGATATCAAAACAATGTCATATGGAACTTCGTCGTGGTGAAGCAATATGGTCGTTGGGGGCATTATAACCATTCGAATGACGCCCTGAACGGATCGAAAGGAATTTATTGTTCACCACCAAACCGTTGGACCGCACCATAATGGACAGAATAGAGTTAATGAAGGTTCCATACCCGTTGCAAGAGAATTATTGTCGAGTTACCTATTTATCCCATCGCGCCATGCACTGAAGACACTTTTGCCAATCATGAATTTGAGCTCACAGACTTGTTGATTTTATACAGTGGTCATTGTGTTATTTCCTTCTATCCTCTTACAGTGTCTAAGTTAATCTGACTCCGATCTACTTAATATCGAGCGCGTATGTCCGGGGAGCTCAGCGTAATCGAAGAATCTATGACAAAAGTCCTCCTCGACCTGAGAACTGAAAGAGTCATGTCAGCAAGAGGATTATCTGTAGATGCCCAAGCTTCATCCACAAGAACAGTGCAAGCATCCCCATCGATTGCTTGTGGAGCAAGACCATCCCGACCAGCAGATGAAAAATGAACCAAGCAAAGGGATGATCTAGCACATGCTAAATTGATCCTTGGAATATTACCCGCCTATCTACCACCTCTAAGCGGCGCAATAAATTGAGACAGTGTGCCCAGATATTTTTAGTACACCTTGGTCACTGCGTACCTCCCAAAGGGGATACGCACAGTTTGAGCAAACCAAGATAAGATTGCGGCGTTGAAGTTTAGCGACTTCAACCTTGGAGACTGCAAATTCTATAGCATGATCACCCTACATAAGTACCTGACCTGGACTAAGGGGAAGAATTCGAAGATAATCCCTCAGTCGTGGACCCATAACCTCACACAGTCCACCCTGCTCAATGTCATGAAGATTCCTCACTTCGGACGACACCAGGAGGTGAATGCATGTGTCAAGTTGTTGTTGTCTTGTTACCATGGTGGATATTTGTGGCTAAACCATCGTATAACAGTTGATCTGACGTTGATCAATTGGATCATGGGCTTAAGTATGCAGGGACCTGATCCACAAGAATTTTACCCCAGAAAAACTATGGATCGCGCTCTAGCACAGCAGATCAAAGACACCTATGGAGATGTTGAGAAGGGAATGTGAGGCTACAAGGTAGCTTCTATCCAAAGTGGCGCAATGCGCCTCACCTACCAGTTGATTGCAGGGAAGCTAGTAAGAAATAACCGACCCACCCAAGTCATCGGCTTCGTAGTTGACCTCGTAGGGAAGTGTGTAGAGGATCTTCAGATAAACTGGGAAAAGTACCTAGTGAACCAATTAGAAATCTCCTGCAGAGAAGCCCAGGATCAAGGGTACAAATTTCATTTCAGATGGTTATTGATCCCGATCGCTTTCATTGCCTGGGAGATGTCGGAAGGTGCGACCTTCCCGGACATCGATCCTTTCGAACCATTGGTCGTGAAGTTCAGTACAATGTGGTACTTGAATGATATGAATAAGAAATGGCAGTAAAATGCCCTGTTCCATACCTATTACAACCAGTTGAAGACAACCATCCAATCTGAGCCGTGCATGACTTCGAACACTCTACACCAGTTCAGGCCCTTGATGAAGTTCAACACAGACTGACATTTTATTTACATCACAGTGTGTGTTGATAAACATAAGCAACATCTCCAATCCTACTATAAGATAACAGAGGAGGAATGGGAGGAGATCACCAAGGACTGGTCAGCGGACCTCCTCATTATAATAGACCCTATGAATATGTCCGACATCGACAACCCAAAAAAAGCGCATGATACACCTGGACCCAGCAAGACAAAGAAGACTGAAGAAGCACAATGTGTAAGCAGTGCCTCAGTGAGGACTACTTCCATATCACCAGAGTAAGAGGGTGATGGCGAAGATATAGATGGCACAGAAGCTTAATAGAAGAAAGGAAAAGTAACACCGTCGAGAGACGAGGAGGACCCCTCGAAGAAAAGGAAGGTTTCCCCCTCGAAGCCTTCTTCCCAAAAGAAATCAAGACCCATCATGACCAAGATGCAGACTACACTCACTCCTCATGATTTTGATTTCATCATAGAATCCCTGAACAATGCTTTGTTGGAGATAGCAAAGAATAAAGAAGCTAAGAAAGAGGAGATGTAAAATTGAATTGAGGTTGAGCTCCAAGGGGTGTAGCAGGCACTACAGTCCAGTCGCGCAGTTTCCACTGTGCCTCTGCCATTGGGAACACCAGAACTGGGAGATGAGCTAGCCCAACTCCATCACCTAGTTGATACAGTCGAAGCTCGTCTTTGATGAGCACAAGAAGAAACAGCGCAAGCCACCTAGGATTTGGCAAGAGTATAGGGAGTCCTTGTAGAGAAACATAGTGTTGTAGAATGGGAAAAACTTGCTCTCCAAGAAAAGTTTGATGAAGAAAAAGCCCAGCTATAGCAAGAAAAGGAACAGTTGCTCGCAGAGCAACTCGAAGTAAAGGATATGGTCAACAGAGCACTTCTCTCTGTGACAGTCGTAGAAGTCAAGACCGAAGAGTGAGTTCCACAACAAGTAGTGCAACTTGAATAAGTGATCCAGCAGCTACAACAATGCATAGCAGATTTGGAGCTACGTCCAGTACCTGATACCCCTCAAGATATAAGAGACCAAAGAGAAGCAACCGCCAGGAGCGCATTTGAAAGGCTCAAGACTCTTACCCTGGAATGTAAGCAGCTCACTGATCATAGTGCCCTGACATATGAACGACTCACTGAGAGTCTAGAATTAAGAACACTGGAGTTGCAGCTCCAAGAAACAAAGTATAAAGACGAAAAGATACAAGTGCAGCTGAAGTCCCTGTCAGTTATAGAAAGAATGAAATGATCTCAAGAGTAGTGCACTGCCCAGTAGAATATCCATACTATCCAAAGCAGAGTTATGGAGATAACTCAGAAAATCCAACCTGTGCAAGACAAGGCCTATCAATTATTTACATAGGTAGAAGGCCAAGGAGCAGAGCTAGAGAAGGTTGTCACTATAGCAGAACAACGACTAGAGAGACATATTAATGATGCAGTCACCCACGAGTTTGTTGAAAAGGAGGTCATAGCACAGCGGCAAGTCAAAGCAGCTCGATCCAAGCTCGAGGCATTCGAAGTAGAACTAATCAGACCAGAGTGACTCAAGACGAGTCACAGGTGAGTCTTGGGGGCTTGTTGGCCCTTGACCAAGTTTTGGGATATTCTTGGTCATGTTGACCCATTTTGGGACTTTGACAGCCTGTCGAAGGAGGAACGCAAGACGAAGTGGAGATCACGGGATCTCGGCCCCTTTTTGGGTCCTTTTTGGGTTTTTGGGATTATGTAACGGGAATGGGATGTCGACCCATGGGTTTACAAATGTTTAGGCCTATTTTGTATGTATAAATAGAAGTGTAGGCAATGTAAAAAATGACTGATAGGTTGATGAGCTAAGTGCTAGATCTATGTGATTGAAGGATTGTAAGTTCTTTGTGCCTATGTAAGACTTGTAGAGCTAAGTGCAAGTCAGTGTAAGAGGCTATGGAAGACTGTGTGCTTAGATCTACTCGGGGAAGGAGGATCTAGTGAGCTGCGCAGATCTCCTGTCCTAGGTGGAGTAGGATTTTGGTGGCTTTGTGCTTGTAACCAATTGACTAAAGATAATAAATGATAAGAGTTGGTGGATGTAGCCCTAGGGTGGGGGTGAACCACGTAAATACGTGTTGTCCTGCTTTGTGCTTTGTCTGGATGTGTTTATGTCTTCTCTTGCTAAGTGCTTTGATAGAGATAGATAAATCTGCTTATGCTTTGTGCTAATGATGTATATGAATGTTATATCTGATCTATATGAATGTGCTTAGTGCTTGATCTGGTAGATCTACCCTACCTTCTTATGATAAAGTGCTTAAATACATCAGATTTGAGTGAATGATGTGACACTTTGTTCTATCTGCGCAGTAGGATATTGGTTATATATTGATGAACTGTCAGTGCTAAGTGCTTTACTAAGTATTATAATCATATATCTATTTCCTAGCTAAGTTTGCATACATTTGAGTCCTACAACCACCCCTACCTCTACCTCGGGTGAGACTTCATCTTCTTCGCAGGTGTTGCTGAAAGGGCTGATAGTTAGGGTTTTGTTGGTGCGTTGTTGTAGCATTGAACCCTGGGTCTGCCCCTGTGCCAACAAGAGTTGTACTTTATTCAGTTGTTGCTCAAAAAACCCCAAGGATTGAAGTTTGTAATAAAAATAAAATTGTACATACATCTTGTGTTCTTTGTGTTCCTTGTGGTGATGACTTGTTGATGATATATTTCTGATATGTGTTCACATCTAACTGGTTATAAATGAAAACAATGAGGAATGAGTTAATGATGATTGCTAACTAATGAGTTTTGTGTAAGAAGGAATTTTTGTGAAAAATATCCCTACACTGTTCACCCCCCCCCCTCCTCAGTGTAGTCGGTGTGTCCAACACATCCATCACATCATCTTGGCCCCTACAGCAGAAATTGGTCTTTCTCCATGAGGTAATGAGTCCGAGTATCATGGTATGTGTCACTCTAATTCTCAAAACATTTGAATACATGCATTTAATTATTTTTACTTCTAACATGTGATTGGACCTTATGCCTTTCCACTTGACCACACCTGAGGGGAATGATAGGATGCCCTAGTAAGATGGTTCTCATAGGGTTTGAGTTTCCACTGGGGGGATTCATGAAAGGTCATCATTCATTCCCACCATAATTACCACTTTTCATCTTTTTCCCACTCATCATCCCATACATTGGTCTGGGCATTAGGTTGGCCAAACTAGCAAAGGGTTTTACCTTACCTTGTGGGAAGAAGGGGCTAAAGGCGTAGAGGATAAAATTAGATGGAAAAAGATAAATTACAAAATAATGAAACCTTCAAATGCTTCACCCAGGGATCCCCAATAAAGAAATAAAATGCTTCTCAACAAGAAATAGAGGGACCCGTAAAAAATAATAAATCAAGACCTAGTTGGAGGATAGGGGGTCTCATCACGAGCCAACCTATTAGGTCCATGGGCATGTAGTAGTATGAAACTACCATTCAGTTGGTCACCATGCTAGGGTAGTGTCTCTTGGTGGCATAGCCAAGAGAAAGGGGGTCTCATCACAAGCTAGCCTTCTCGTTTCTGTGAAATGCTTGTGGGTAACATTGTCACCACTGGTCACCACACCAGGGAAGTGTCCCCTAACTAGTCTCTTGAAAGAAAAATAAAATAAGAATAAAATACAAAATGCAAGAATGAGCTTGGAAACATTTGCATCCATGACAAGGTGCATCTCACCCTCTTCAAAGGTGTTGATTTTTCAATAAGATAGGTTAAGCATGTAGTTCATTTCAATTTTCATTTGTCTTAACCATAAACAAGAATGTTGCAGCAACCAAGATCACAAGAAGAAACACCATGCACAAGAACATGAGAAGTATCCTAGGAAACCCTTCTCAACAAGGGAAGAAAACCCAGCCAAATTCTTTGTTATATTCTTCAAGAGAAAGACCTTCACCACCAAGAAAGACCTAGCACACAAGAGGGTGCTCGACCCCTAGAGAACTAGCACCCAAGAGAGGTGGGCACTTATCCCAAGTAAATGTACTTGTTGAAATTTCCAAACTCATATGAAAGATATGATTCCACAATGGGGATTTTCCCTTTACTTATACTAACCTAAACCTGTCAACACAAGTGTCTATTAGCTCAACAGGGTCGACCTCTCTAAGTCACATTATTATTATTATTATTATTATTATTATTATTATTATTATTATTAACTAGATTAATTATCTTTTACATTTATTATTAATCACATTAAGGTGGGGCCGACCTGTACCCTTTACATAAA
>SNQJ01S0118955.1:27439-41712 GCA_010110895.2 Picea sitchensis
AAATAGGGTTACGGCCAGTTCTGACTCTTGAACAATATATAGCAAATCATCTAATACACCCACTAGTGCTCATCCACTAGGGGCACATCCATAGGGATTTCATATCTCTAGTTCACTGCATTACACAGAGGAACCAGATCTTCACATGTTCACATGTGCTCATCCACAGGCACGTCCACACTACAGATCTTCTTTCCCACTGCCTCACACAGGAGAATCATCTGGAGTATTCTTGTCAACTCTGCTGCTCAGAGGAGGCTAATAGATCATCTTCATTTCTATTCACATGACAATGTACCCAACACTTTGGGATTTCACACGTTCACCTCGTGCTCAACCACAGACATGTCTAACTCAACAAATCGCCTTTCCCACTGGATAATCATATGGATTTATTCTCAACTCTTTGAATGGAGGAGGTCATCTCTATGTTCCTGGATCTGTCTCAGGCAGGAACCACGTACCCTTCTTAGGGTATTTTTCTCGGGTTTTTAAGTTGAGAGAAGGAGTCACATAGCTGCAATGATCCACAAATCACAGGTTTGTAAGATGGAGAATGTCTCACATAGCTGAAATCATTAACAAAAGGCATCCACATGTAAGCCATACATTTCCATGTTATCATTACACCCATTGCCCAGACATCCCTTACCACCTCATCCACTTACATGGCCTGGATTTGAATTCACCAGAAAACATCCCACATACAATGAGCACTAGCCTAATAGGACATCCTAGCATCCCCTCCAAACCTGGCTTGTAGAATAGCTCAACATATGTGAGCACTTGTCTAGGAAAGGGGGTTTCATGCACATGCTTAAATAACTTCATGATTAGATGTGATTGACATTGTTATGATCCATGTGACTTATGAGTCCATGGAAGGCGTACTTGTTGATGTTGTAGGGGAACACCCGATGGAAAGGTACACATGGGGAGATGATTAGTTCGGACCTCCATAGGGTTAAAATACCACTAGATGGATATTGAGACCCAAACCAGGGGTAGAGACAGATCAGGGGTTTGCATCAGAGAGAGAGGAGGATGTTCCACCAGGGACATCCTGGCAGGCATGGACCCAGGGGGGTCTTTCCCTTTTCACCATGATGTAGGCCTTGGAAGGACCATGCTGTCACCTAGCATTTTGGACACTTTGGAGGCAGTTGTGTGCCAAGTGCCACGTGTGCCAGGATCCTGAGGCCCAAGGAAGCCTAACGTTTTTCTCTAGGAGGCCAACATTTCCCTAAGAAGGCTTAGTATCACTCTAAAGGGGCATGAAATCATCTTTACAGCCTGATTTAGGATTTTATTATGACATTTAATGTAAAAACTGGATATTATGTGTAACTAGCCATGTCAACCTTTTTGACCTAATTCTGGTCATTGATATTATATAAATAAGGGTCTTAACCCTTGTATTATTCATCATCTTTCACTCACACTTGTGAGGACTGAAATTTGCGCCCTATCTAGGGTTACTTGGCTGAAATTTTAGGGGCACTTGTTGAGGAAGGCTAAATTTTGGATTATTTTGGCAAGTTTCTTGGTGGGAGTGTTCAACTAGGGTTTTACTTGATGATTCTTGATGTATGTAAGTGAAATTTCTGCAAATTATTCTTAATTGAATGGTTATAGTCATTTTTATCTTGCATTTACATTAAGATTATGAAATTGCTTGTTTAAACCCTAGGAAGTCTAGCACATGTTATTCTCCTAGCTTTAAAATCCTTCACCTACTAGATCTTGTCAAGAGGTCGATTTTCTTGAAGCATTTGCTAGGGCCTTGCCATTGCAACACCCTAGTTTTATTTGCTTCATCTTAGCCATCTTTTTTTCTTCATCATTAAGTTAAAGAGGGAGGAAAATATACTAAGGCCTAGGGTTACCTACACCTTAGTAGCTAGTTTCCCCTATGGTTTGATAGTTGGAGCCTTGGGTTACCAACACTCCATCTATTCATCTCTCTTGTCTTTGACTCTCCTTCTATCATCATTTTCCTTCAACATTTGTTGCCATATCATTGACTCCATTTTCCCTAAAAGCACTAGTCTAAGTCTCCTTATTTAGTGATTGATCAAAACAACCATCAAAACCTATACTCTAAGTTTTTCACTAACTACTTCTAACACTAGAATAACCTAACCTACTAGCATTATTGTTGTTGTTACTAAAGTAAGCCACATCCATACATTGCAACATTAAAATATTCTAAAAGAAATTGGAAAGGTTGATTAACTCATTGCCTTGTTTGCTTCTAATAAATGCTAGTATTATGAAGTTAATGGTTGATTATTCTTAGTCATTTTGGAGTTGTTTCAATGCAATTATTTTGAAGTATATACTCATAAATATTGTTGTTATAATTTTTTGTTTACTTCATCATTATCAGCCAATTGATTTTATTGAGAAAGGATGTGGTTTTATGAAGTGCTAACCAGCAAGTTGCACTTGTAATATATACAGTTTCTTGTTTCTTTGTTATAGGCAGGTACATACTGATATATCATTTCTTCATCGGTTATAAACCCGAGAATTTCCGATCAGTGGTGACTTGTGAGAGGGGATCTTTTAATAGCCATTTTGACCTTGCCTTCTGAAACCCCCAGGTCACCGTGGACATCTCCCCTGGGCCTACAACCCTAAATAGAAATAGGAATCCTATTGAGGTGACAGTGATAGGATAACCTCAAGTTACGCCAATTTTCTTTCCTTTTACCTTCTCTTCAATCAATGTACAAATTGTGCGATAACATTTTGGCACCATTGTCGGGGAACATTGAGTCAATATTCCTCAAATGACACTTTTTCGATAAGCCTTTATCCAAAGAAATTTTCTTACAAGCTTACTTGGCAACTCCACTGAGGGTGATTCCCTCATTCATTTGATAATTTCATGAAAATTTTCTGGCAACTCCACTAATGAAGAAGCCAACCATGACTTCTCAATGGGACCCGGGAAACTTCAAACCTTTAGACATGAGTAAAATCTTGGGATACCCTCGACAAATGCCCCAGAAGAAAAACAAATGGCTCCCTAGATTCACTGGTAGTGATGGTGTTAGATCCGACAATCACATGGATGGGTTTTGGGATTTCTTTCAACTTCACTCTATCAGTGATGATGCTGAAGATTTGGCAATTAAACTTTACTCTTCCACTCTCCATGGAAATGCTAGGAAATGGTATGATGATCTCCCTATTGCTAGCATCACATCTATGGACCAGTTAGAAGAAACCTTTCTCAAAAAATGGGGTATTAAATTGGAAGATATCCAAACGTTACTGAAAAGACTCGAATATGTAAAACAAATTGAGAATGAGATAGTTAGGTATTTCCATGGTAGGTTTGAGAGATTGCTATATCAGATTCCTAGAATACATTATCTTGGAGACAAGTACCTCATGTATCTCTATACCAATGCACTCTTAGTGCAACTAGGGTTCCTCCTAAATAAAAATGGGCCAAAAAAAATCAATCATGCATATTACATGGCCATGAAAATTGAGGAGAATATCTCTTTGTCTAAGGGAAAACACATCTTCTCTCTAGGAACCAAAGTTGATGACCCCAAAGGTATCCCAGACACTCTTAGTTTGGAGAGATAAGTTACCCTTGAGACCTTTACTGTTGATTTCCAAGAATAAGGAGAAAAAATCATTGACCAACAAGAGGCTGAGGGGAAAGATCTCGATGAGGTTTTCAATTCCCACAAGGAAGAGCAAAGGACTACTCATTTTTCTGCCAAGAATAATGAAGATGTAGTTGAGGAGCTAGAACCTGAACATGATGATGAAGTATCGATATGTGCTCCTCCCCCTAATGAAGCCATCCACGAGCCTTTTCCCCCTACACATGAAGAAGAGAATGAGGTTAGTCACTTTCCTTTTCAGGGTATTGATAATGCATTGTTTCATGATTCAGAGAAGGAAGAAGAAATGGAATCCTCGGACAAGGTAGATCTTCCTTGTTGTATAGTTGAAGATGTGGAAGAAAATATCCCATTTGATGTGAAGTTATCCAAATACTTGAAGCTCTTGCAAAAGAAGAAGAAATTAAGGTGAGTTACTTCCCTTTCCAAATTTTTAATGATTCTATATCTTATGATGTGGAAAGTGAAGAAGTGTTGGATGTTCTAACCCCTTCATGTTATGATGAAGATGATGACTTTGTTGATAATATTGATGAATTTGTACATGTCGGGAAGCATAAATGGGATGTGATTGGATATGACGGGGATCCTATTTACGACATTGAGGGTCGTTTCCAAAATTTTCCTTTACCTTTATCACATGAAGTTACTAATAAACTTGAAAATTGGAAACAAGGAGATGGTGTGATTACAAACCTATTTCAGACACCCAAGGATGGCTTGGTGTTATATTCTCCTAATGATTTTCGGTCATACCTTGAGGATTTTGATGATTATTCCTTTGAGAACTTGGATTTATCCCATGAATAATATTATCAACCACCGTTGTGCTTAGATATTGATAAGAGTAAGGACATCGTTTTCCTGAAGAAGGATCCTTGTGATAATGTTCTCCATCCATCTTCGATTACTTTATCTTGTTGTTTCATTAAAGGTGTAGTTGGGAAGTATGTATTTTGTATTAAGTTTCCTCTAAGGAAAACCCTAGAGTTCAAGGGTAGGTTGAATACCTCAAGAAGAAGTCCTTCATCTCAATCTTTTAGCCTTCCCTTAAGAGTTTTCTAGACATCTTCTAGGTCCTTTCCAGTCCTTTCCCAAGCTTCAGATTGTGAAGACATCTAAGGTAGCTGGTTTTCAAACCCTTTGAGTCAGTCTTCTGAGCCTTTGACTTTTCACGATACCTTCCTGAAATGGATTGAGCACTTTCCTGAGAGAATGAATTGGATCCATTTTGTCCCTCACACCTGCCTCCATGAGCTAGACCTTATGATTTTCAATGGTACAATACATTCTCTAACTCATGTTATTTTTGTGCTTAACTTATCACTGTTTTGTTTTATGATGAAGCACAGAGGCAGGGATTGTGATACATTGATAGGATAGTTTCATTGGTTATTTGAATACACCTAGCATTCATCCAATGAGTAAATGGAGGTAAGTAGGTAAGCATTTGCATTTCATACTAGAGTAGTTCATATTTCCATTTGTATATATGTTTTCTTTCATTTTCTGTACTATATATATATGAGTTGGGGGTGATATCATCACCCAAAATGATTACAAATAGACTTGTGCTGAGATCAAGAAGGTAACAGGTTATTCCATAGATGTTGAGGTTCTCATGCGCTCTACGATGAGCACATGTCCCCGAGTTGGTGCCAAATGTTATCCCCTAGCCTAGGGATAACTGAGGAGATTATGTCTCGAGGCCCACAGGTCCTAGACATGGAGTACTAAGAGCCAGATCGACTTGAGCATGGGCCTGGAGGACCCATCCTTTTATTCTTTAGTGCCTCCACTTTGTCAGCAGTAGCAACATCCATCACATTGGCCTAGTCCTACAACAGAAATGGGTCTTTCTCCATGAGGTAATGAGTCTAGGTATCATGGTATGTGTCACTTTAATTCTCAAAACATTTGAATATGTGCATTTAATTCTTTTTACTTCTAACATGTGCTTGGACCTTATGCATTTCCACTTGACCACACTTAGGGGGAATGACAGGATTCCCTAGTAAGATTGTTCACATAGGATTTAAGTTGCAACTGGTGGAATTCATGAAAGGTCATCGTCCATTCCCACTGTAATTACCATTTTTCATCTTTTTCCCACTCATCCATCCCATACACTGGTTCAGGCATTAGGTTAGTCAAACTAGAAAAGGATTGTACCTTACCTTGTGAGAAGAAGGGGCTAAAGGCCCACAAGGTAAAAGTATCTAGAAAAAGATAAAAGCCAAAAGAATGAAACCTTCAGATGCTTCACCCAGGGATCCCCGAGAAAAAAATAAAAGGCTTCTCAACAAGAAACAGAGGGACCCATAAAAAATAATAAATCAAGACATAGTTGGAGGATAGGGGGTCTCATCATGAGCCAGCCTATTAGGTCCATGGGAATGTAGCGGTATGACACTACCATTCAACTGGTCACCACGCTAGGGTAGTGGATCTTGGTGGCATGGCCAAGAAAAAGGGGGTCTTATCACGAGCCAACCTTCTCATTTCTATGAAATGCTTGTGGGTAACATTGTCACCATTCGTCACCACACCAGGGAAGTGTCCCCTAACTAGTCTCTTGAAAGAAAAAGAAAATAAGAATAAAAGATAGAAGGCATGAATGTTCTTGGAAACATTTGCATCCATGACAAGGTGCAACTCACCCTCTTCAAAGGCACCCATAGATAAGTCATACATTTCCATGTTATCACTGTACCCATTACCCAGACATCCATTACCACGTCATCCACTTACATGACTTGGATTTGAATTCATCGGGAAACATACCACATCCAATGAGCACTATCCCAATAGGACATCCTAGGGTCCCCTCCAAACCTGGCTTGTAGAATAGAATAACGTCTTTGAGAACTTGTCCGGGAAAGGGGGTTTCATTCACATGTTTAAATAACTTGGTGATTAGATATGATTGACATTTCTATGATCCCTATGACTTATGAGCCCATGGAGGGTGTACTTGTTGATGTTGCAAGGCCACACCTGATGGATAGGTACACATGGGGAGATGATTAGTTCGAACCTCCATAGGGATAAAATCCCACCAAATGGATGTTGAGACCCCAGCCAAGGACATAGATAGATCAGGAATTTTCACCAGAGAGGGAGGAGGACATTGCACCAGGGACAGCCTGGCAAGACTGGACCCAGGGGGGTCTTTCCTTTTTCACCATGATGTAGGCCTTGGAATGAACCGGGATATTTTCATCGTGACTTATAAAGAATTGTATTAAATGAGAATAAATTAATGTTCACCATTAAAGACGGGAAAAATTAGAAATGAAGAGACATAAGCATCAGATATGAACACAAAAATTGATAACAGAGTTTGTCCCTTGTGGAATATGTATCTAGGTCCTTCTCTCAAATGGGTAGGATATTTCATTAACTCAGCAAAAGAATTTGGAAAATACTTGAATATACCTCATTCTGAAATCAAGTTGCAGAAGTAATGCTCAGATCAAAAAACAAACATCACCATTGGATTCATGGCGTTGAATTACCAAAAAATGACTATATCCACACTCTGATCCGACCCTGGTACTCCCAGGCCCAAGAGAAATATTGTCTTTGTTTTTGTGCCCTCTGCACTAGCAATTATGACAACATCTACCTTGAAATATGTGTCAAATTGTACAGTACGATCACGCACCTTCCCCCTGGGTCTAGTCTGAAACACATTCTTAAATATTAAACGAGGCGGATATACCAAGGCACACCCATTGGGTTACCTACACCTTAGTAGCTAGTTTCCCCTAGGGTTTGATAGTTGGAGCCTTGGGTTACCAAAACTCCATCTATTCATCTCTCTTGTCTTTGAATCTCCTGCTATCATCATTTTTCTTCAACATTTTATGCCATATCATTGACTCCATTTTCCCTAAAAGCATTAGTCTAAGTCTCCTTATTGAGTGATTGATCAAAACAACCATCAAAACCTATACTCTAATATTTTCACTAACTACTTCTAACACTAGAATAGACTAACCTACTAACATTATTGCTGCTATTACTAAAGTAAGATACAGCCATACATTGCAGCATTAAAATGTTCTAAAAGAAATTGGAAAGGTTGATTAATGCATTGCCTTGATTGCTTCTAATAAATGCTAGTATTATGAAGTTAATGGTTGATTATTCTTTGTCATTTTGAAGCTATTTCAAGGCAATTATTGTGAAGTATTTCCTCATAAATATTTTTGTTATAATTTTCTATTTACTTCATCATTATGAGCCAGTTTTTTTTATTGAGAAAGTATGCGGTGTTATGAAGTGCTAACTAGCAAGTTGCACTTGTAATATATACAGTTTCTTTTTGCTTTGTTCCGGGTAGGTACATCTTGATATATCATTTATTCATTGGTTATAAACCCGAGACTTTATGATCAGTGGTGACTTGTGAGAGGGGATATTTTAATAGCCATTTTGACCTTTCCTTCTCAAACCCCCAGGTCATCGGGGACGTCTCTGATGGGCCTGTTATCCCCAACTTTTAGGGATAACTAGGAGATCATGTCTTGAGGCCCACAGGTCCTAGACATGGAGTACCAAGAGGCAAATCAACTTTAGAATGGTCCTGGAGGACCCATCTTTTCTCCCTTTCAGCGCCTCTACTTTGTCAACAGCAGCATCATCCATCACCTTCGACGTGGTCCTGTGTCAAAGATGGTTCATGCTCCATGAGGTAATAAGTTCGAGTATCATGGTATGTGTCACTATGATCTTCAAAACCTTTGAATATGTGCATCAAATTCGTTTGTTTCTAACAAATGCTTGGATCTTATACTTGTCCACTTGACCATGTCTGGGGGGAATGACAGGATGTCCTAGTAAGCCTGTACCCATAGGTTTTGGTTTGCCACTGGGGCAATTTTTGGATATTCATCATCCGCTCCAGTCATATTATCACTTTTTCATCTTGCTTCCCGCTCATCTTTCCCTCTACACTATTCTGGGCATTAGGTTGGCCATTCATTTGGGGGTTGCACCTTTCCTTGTGGGAAGAAGGGGCTAAAGGCTCAGAAGGTAAAAGGAAGTTGGTAAAAGATAAAATCCTAAATAAACCTCGAGATGCTTTATCCAAGGATCCCCAAGAAAGAGGTAAATGGCTTCTCAGCAAGAAACAAGAGGGACCCAGTAAAAACAATAAAAAACAAGACCTAGTCAGAGGATGGGGGGTCTCATCATGAGCCATCCCATTAGTTCCATGGGTACCTAGCAGTATGACACTACTAGCAGTTGGTTACCATGCCAGGGTAGCAACTCTTGGTTGCATGGCCAAGAGAAAGGGGGTCTCATCACGAGCCAACCTTCTAATTTCCGTGAAAGTACTTGTGGGTAACGCATCCACCACTGGTCACCACGCCAGGGCAATGTCCCCTGATTAGCCTCTTGAAGAAAAATCAATAAGAATAAAGAATAAAAGGCATGAATGATCTTGGAAAAACTTGCATCCAGGACAAGTGTATCTCACCTTCTACAAAGGCACCCACAGGTAAAGACTTGCATTATCCTGCTATCATTGCACCCTTGTCAGGACATCCCTTATCCACATCACCCACTTACATGTCTTAGATGCAGTCTTTCCAGTAACTTTCCTTTTCCAGTGGACACCAGCCCAATAGGACACTCTGTCACTTTCCCCAAACTTGTATTGCAGACTTGTATAATGTCTTTGAGCATTTAACTGGGGTAATAAGGGTTTTATGCACATGTTTAATAATATTGATGATGAGATGTGATTGACGTTGCTATGATCCCTGTGACTTATGAGCCCATGGAGAGCGTAGGTGTTGATGTTCTGGATCATGCCCGATAGACAAGTACCATGTTGGACAGGTACACATGGGGAGATGATCAGTTCAGACCTCCATGGGGCTGAAGATCCCACCTGATGGATGTTGAGACCCCAGCAGGGGGAAGAGGCAGGACAGAGGGGTTTGCACAGGAGAGAAGGAGGATGTCTCACAGAGGCACACCGGTAGAGCCTGACCTAGGGGGGTTGTGCCCTTTTTAGTGGAACGTTGGCCTCGTAAGGCCTAGGATGTCACCCTTCATGGCCATGTCGTCAACTAGCAGCATCGACGTTTTGGGAGACACTTGGGGCATTTTTGGCACATGTGGCAGATTGGAGAAGCCCAAGGAGGGCTAATGTTTTTCTTAAGGATGTTTCATTTTCCCTAGAAGGGGCTAACGTCACCTTAAAAGGGGCATGACGTTTCTCTATTGCTTGATTAGGGTTTAATTTTACGAATTTAATGTAAAACAGTATGATTTTGGTATTTTGGCCTTGTCAACCCTTTTATGACCTAAAAAGTAATTAAGGTCATTGATACACTATATATTGAGGGTTTTAACCTTCATTTTTATCATCATCTTTCACTCACTCATTAGTGACGTCTGAAATTTGCACCACTCTTGGAGTTCTTGGCTGAAATTGTGAGGCGCACTTGTTGAAGGAAGTCTTTTATTGGCATTTTTGGCATTTCTCTTGGTGGAAGGTGTTACAACTAGGGTTTTCTACTTGATTTTTTGGTTAAATGTAAGTGAATTTCTGCAAAACTTCTTAATTGAATGGTTGTAGTATTGTTTTTCTTTCATTTCTTGTTATAATTTGTTGAATAAACCCTAGGTGACAAGCACACATTGAAGGTCCTTGTCTCATGTCCCTACCAATGTTTTAAGCCATTTGTTGAAGTGAGATAGAGCCTTTCCTTAGCAACACTCTATGATCTTTCTTCCATGCTAACTGTTTTGTTCTTATTGAAGCTAAGAAGGAGAAAATGCATCAAGGCCTAGTCTCCCTACACCTTGGTGAGCCGATTTTCCCTAGGATTTTCTTAGTAAAGCCTTGCCATAGAAACATGTTACTTGCAAACCTTCACGTCTTAGTTTTATGCAATCTTTTGAGCTAGTCGTTTTTTCCATTGAGCCTCAGGAAGGAGGAGAGAGCACTGAGGCTTAGTTCCCCTACACCAAAGTGAGCCTCTCTCCCCTGGGGTTTCATCCTTGAGGCCTTTCCATAGCAACACCTCAAGGTTTAACCCTCCCGTCCTTAGTCTTACTATTATCCTTTGATCCTTCAACTTGAGTCCTCCTTTTGACTCCATTTTCCCTAGGAATGCACTGATCTAAGGCCTAGCATGTGAGTACTTTGATCAAAACAACTTCCAATACCTTTGAACAAACCCTAACTATTCTAACCTTAGCCTAAACTAACTCTACTAACCTTACTGTTGTCATCATCTTCCTTGTGCTATAAACACCCTTGTGCAGCTATCGTTTTACCTATAAGCAATTGAATGGTTGGTTAAGGCATTATCTAATGAAGTGTTAATTTGTCACATTGAATGCCAAGTTTCTTTAGCATTTATTGAAGAAGTGATATTGTAAATTGTTGCTATTATACAAACATTGACTTCGTCAATATTTATTGCTCAATTGCTTATTATCAGATAGTCATTGATCATATGAAGTACTAACCAAGCGAGGGAGCTTGCATATATATATTTCTTGTTTCTTTGTCTTGGGAAGGTACATCTCTTTTGGGTTATTACTTCTCTTTATTGGTTAGTTAGCTGGACTATCTGCTCGGTGGTGACTTTTGAGGGGGGAATTTAACTTTTATCCTACAATCCTTTGCCTTCTCAAAACCCCAGGTCATCGGGGACATCTCCCCTGGGCCTTACCTCCCTAAACAGAAAAAACCTTCCCATCGAGGTGACAGTGTGTGGGATTGGTTCAGTTACGCCAGTTTGGTCTCTTCACATACATCTTTTATCCTAACTACAAACTGTGCGATAAAATTTTGGCGTCGTTTTCAAGGAACACTGAGTCAAACCTTCCTCTAGACAACAACTTTTTGGTAAGCCTTGCCTCTAGAATATTTATCTTACAAGCTTACCTGGCGACTCCACTTAGAGTTTTTTCCCATTTATCTTTGATAGTTTCAAGCAAATTATCTGGAGACTCCAGAAACCCCAAGGAGGTATAATAACCTTGTTAATGTTTATGCCATTATTATAGTTCTTTGCATTTCAATAGATAACAGCAACATAAGAACAAGATCACTAAGAAATAAACATTCACAAGAGACACAACATTTATCATGGGAAACCCTCTAGGGGAAGAAAACCCAACAAAACTTCCTTAATATAAATAGCCAATACAATGCCAAGAGATCTCTATGCTAAAACAGAAAGTCCTCTCCAAGATATGTGCCACTCTATCTCTCCTTTGCCGGTAACAGATCAGAACTTGTCTCTTAAACTGAGCAAGTGATTTGTGATCAAATGAGGTGCTAGCCTCCTTTATTTATACAAGTTATGGCACATGTGAAGTGTCTCTTCACTGGCAAGGCCGACTTCTCAATCTGGGTGGGTAAACCCACCTTTATTATATTTCTGGGTCTCTTAATTAACTACTGGGGCCAACTTCTTATTCTTCCTATTACAATTGTATTTTGACCAATCCGCAAAAGGGGATTTGGTTCTATTACAATATCCGACATGATAAATCCACAATGGGGATTGATCCTATGAATAAAATATCAATATTAATAAGAATACTCTTTGCAGTTACATTATTTCAACACTCTCCCTTAACAAGAAGGGTATTCTTCAGCAGCATCATGTGAGAGAGAGAGGGCATCATCATCAACAACATCAAGTGGGAGGACAGCATCATCAATATCATCTTGGCTGGCGTATCTATAAATTATCAGAATTTTTCTTCATCGGCAGCATCGTCATTCTTGAAAGAATGAAATCATCATCTGCATCAATATGTATCAGTATAAAAAATGATACCTCATCATAGCACTAGGCTGGCCCATCACAGTACTAGACTGGCTCTATGTCATAGTTGTTAAGCTGGTAGCTTAGTGTAAGTCACATCTTGCTTTACGTCTAACAACTAGGTCAGAAGCAAGGTATACATCATCTTGCTTTATGTCTAACAATTGGGTCAGAAGCAAGAAACACATCATCTTGCTTTACTTCTAACAACTAGGTCAGAAGCAAGGAACACATCATCTTCTTGCTTTACGTCTAACAGCGAGGTCAGAAGCAAGGAATCATCTTGCTTTACGTCTAACAGCAAGGTCAGAAGCAAGGAACACACATGATCTTGCTTTACGTCTAACAACAATGTTAGAATCAAGGAATCATCTTGCTTTACGTCTAACAGCGAGGTCAAAAGCAAGGAACACACATCATCTTGTTTTACGTCTAACAGGGAGGTCGGAAGAAAGGAATCATCTTGCTTTACGTCTAATAGCGAGGTCAGAAGCAAGGAACACACATCATCTTGCTTTACATCTAACAACAAGGTCAGAAGCAAGGAATCATCTTGTTTTACATCTAACAGCGAGGTCAGAAGCAAGGAACACACACATCATCTTGCTTTACGTCTAACAGCAAGGTCAGAAGCAAGAAACACACACATCATCTTGCTTTACGTCAAACAGCGAGGTCAGAAGCAAGGAACACACACATCATCTTGCTTTACATCTAACAGTGAGGTCAGAAGTAAGGAACACACACATCATCTTGCTTTAAATCTAACAGCGAGGTTAGAAGCAAGGAATCATCTTGCTTTACGTCTAACAACGAGGTCAGAAGCAAGGAATCATATATACTCCCCCTTTCAAGGAGGGTCCTTTTAGACTATACCAAGCTTATCTCGAAAGTGTTCAAACTTTACACGAGATAGAGGTTTGGTCAACACATCAGCAACATGTTCATCCATGCTAACATACAAGAGCTTCAAGGCTCCTCTATGCACCATGTCACGAATGTAATGATAGTGAATCTCTATGTGCTTCGACCTGTCATGGAATACAGGATTCTCTGTCATATTTATCCAGCTCTGGTTGTCACATAGGATCATGGTTGCTTCCATCTCTAGGTCAAATAGATTGGTCAGCAACTTTCGAAGCCATATAGCTTCGCAGCTAACAGAACATGCAGCAATGTACTCTACTTCCATTGTGCTAAGAGAAATACTGGATTGCTTCCTACTCTGCCACGAAATCATGGTTGATCCTAAACTAAAACAGCATCTGGAAGTGCTTTTTCTGTCAGCAACGCTTCCTGCCCAATCTGAATCAGTGTATCCACTCAATGTGAAATTATGATCTCCGTCATAATTGAGACCATAATCTATCGTACCTTTAAGGTACCTCATCACATGTTTTTCAACCACTAGGTGAACACGTCTGGGCTCTACCAGAAACTGACTCAAGGTGTTCATGGAAAAACAAATGTCTGGACTGGTGTTCGTCAGGTACATCAGTGATCCAATAATCTGTCTGTATAGTGTGGCATCAATCAAATCTAACGAAGTATTGACCAGTAGTTTCAGCTTCTCTTCCATGGGTGTATTCATGGGTTTGCATTCCAGCATGTCGAATCTCTTTAAGATATCGACTGTGTACTTCCCTTAGTTAAGGAAGATCCTCTCTGGACTCTGCCATACCTCAAGACCTAAGAAATAATGCATTAGGCCAAGGTCTTTCATTTCAAATTCCGAGGCAAGTCTCCTTTTACATTCAGCAATGAGCTTTTCTTCTCCAGTTAAGAATAAGTCATCCACATATAGCAGTAAGAT
>SNQJ01S0118957.1:0-27429 GCA_010110895.2 Picea sitchensis
AAAAAAAAAAAAACTAGACATAAAATAATTATATTATAAAATTTTAAAGTTCTAATTATAAGTGTTATATACATTGATTTTGAAACAATTTACAATATCAATATAAAACAATATAAGTTTTGAAAGTTAAAATCATAACTACCGGATAGATTTTGTAGTTTATAATAACCAAAAAGTGAATATAATAAACACAACAATCAACAATACAAAGGTGACTATAATGAATACAACAATTTATAGAATGAAAAAAAATATTGAAAACTAAGATCACACATGTACATGTTAGATAGATATAATTCATGATTGTATTATTGTAATAATTGCAAGTATTCAAAGTGTCCAAATAAATGGAAGGTTAACCTGCAATCAATCATTTATTAAAACAAGTAATTCTTGTATCAAGGTTAGGTATAATATATAGTGTTTTTCTTTCTTGGTTTTACAAAAAGGAAGAGTATCATAAATTAGGAGACAAAATTCCAAGATTATTGTTATGATGATCAACAGATGTTCATACACTATTATTTATTTGTGGAATTGCAAAATTTGAAAAGATAAATTAGTCTATAATAGTGTTACTGAGTCTATTTTGTTTCATTTCTATAAGAAGATTGTCTAATGTTACTATGAGCAAGTCAAACAAGCAATGGAAAAATTTCTTGAAGGAACGACTTTCACAAGGTGCACTTCAGTATCCCTTTTCTACAATTGCATTCATGCCATGGGCATGAGCTATGTATGTTTGAAGGTTTGTTGTCCTACACATGCAAAATGTGTAGTATTGTAGTGCCCCATTTGTTCCTACTTGTTTTGCATAATAGATATTGATGACGATGACGATGATGGTTAACATCTATTGGGACCAATATTGGTCTATCGTACCTTAAAAAAAGTAGGAGATTACTTGGATTTACTTAAAATGTTATTTCGATGCTTGAAAATCATTAAGAGAAGCATTCCCAGAGCAATAAAGTTTTGATAACTTAGAAGGTTAGGAAAGTCAGTATTGTGATAAATATTTTTAAATTGAGATCTAATTTGGGTATACGTAGGGAACTCTCAGAGAAAGTGTTTTTCATCTTCAACCCTCTTGGTGTCACAAAGGTGATGGATTATTTATCTCCTTGGTGTTTTGGGGATTGCACAATGCCCAGTTTCACTATGGAACTCATGAGAATTAGTTCTTATTTTAGCAATGTTGATTCTCTTCTTTAATCTAGTCAAAACATAGAGATACTTTTAATCTTCAAGATTACGGTTAACCACCTCCTTGTGATATCTTTATTTTCTTTTATCCTCTAATTATTTATCACACCATAGATTCTCTTTAAGTTTAGCTTGTACAATATTTTTAATATTGCCAATATTTTACATAATACCTTCTTCTTTTATTCGCCAATGATTTAGCCAAGACTTGGAATCATTATGTCATCTCCACTTGAGCCGTTGGTAATTTTAGCTAGAGTTTGAAGCAATTTTGAGAGTCTCTTGTCATCCATGTTGTTTATAATGTTCTTGTACATTAATTACATAATCATAGTTGTGCTTTCAATGGGGGAAAGACTCACTTCTATGAGGAGGATAAGATATGGTGTATTGCCTATACTTTTGAGATTATAAGTTATAAAATTCTTTTGGATCTGCTCTATCTTTCTCTAGGATTCTCAAGATATACTGCATCCCTAAACATCACATCCATACAAGATAAAAGGAGTGACAAGAGTATCAAATATGATTTTTTTCTTATCCCATAGCCAAAGGTCTACTAATTTACAATTATTTTCAAGAACATTATAAAATTTCCACCCTCCATTTATCCTTTTATGAATACTATAGTTCCAATTGAGTTTGTGATGAATATGAATTCAAATATGCTTGTACTAAGGCACTTCCGCCAATATATTGTTGTGATATAAAAAGGTATCGTAGGTGATCTTATTGGATTTAATGATCGTAACCTTCATTTTGTTATTGTTCATAGTCATACATGTATTAGAGTATAAGTCCTTGAGGATTCTAAGCTCCTTACCAAGGTCATAGGAATTAATTTCCATAAGAACAATATCATTGGCATATAGAATAAGGACGATGAATATAGTAGAAAGAGTTGGTAAAAAAATGATCCAAGTGGATATCGGTGTCCACCCACCTTTTCCAACTGGCTCAAAATAGTTTTGTGGCAATTTTGGCAATTTACTATTTTTTGGAGTTTTAACTTTCGGGGCTATTTTGAGGGCCCAAATGAAGGTTTTTAGAGATATAGATTCTCAATGATATCCAAAGGAATTATTGAGCTGTCAAGATGAATATCATCGACGATACCTTTCCAACGAGCTATCATACGCCTAAAACGGAGATCATATGCAAAAGTTATGACCCCGGGAAGTTGATGTACTAACTTACCCAAACGAGGCCCACATGACTTTTGGTGCTTCATCTCCTAGGGTTAGGTTTTTGGATGTCTAGGGTTTTTGGCATTTCTATTTATTGTAAAAATTCCTTTAGAGCCTTATTGTAATCATCTTCTTGCGAATGCGAGTAACCATCACATCTCTTCTCAGAGATAAGATGCCACCATTATAGCGAGTCTTTCACTCTGTATTTTTACAGTCTCTGTAGATTTATTTGATTAATAGAAATCATGTATTATAGTATATTTGTGTTTATGGTTGCATCTCTGATACATTTCTATTATATTATTGAATATCTCTGATATCTCTGTGCATTTCTTTATTATATCTCCGCTCTCATTTCATCCCAAAAATAATTTGGATCAAACAAAACCTTCCACTTCCAAACAATCCTCTAACTTGTCAATGTAAATGCCAAAAAGGGTAGGAAATATGGGACAACCTTGCTTGACTCCTATGTTACAGTTAATTTCTTTTGAATAACCCTTAGTGATCATAAACTTGGAAATAATTTTCTCATAAAATCTTACTACAATAGCTCTCATCCCAGAGGGAACTTCTATATCTCCTAACTTATTCCAAAGGTTGGTCCTAGTCACAATGTCAAATGATTTCATAAATTCAATGTAAAAAAAAGGATATTGGTTTTAATGTTGTGACACTCCTTTGTAATTATCCTAAGCTTGATAAGGCGGTCCACATTTGAATGATAACCCATAAAACTGGCTTGACCTTTAGCTCTTTTTATGTGGCTTTCTAGCCACATGATTAGCTTCTTTTGAAAAATGCTTCCATATAGATTGGATAAAATGGGGCTAATCATAATGGTCCTATAATTAGAGGGATTGCTTTTATCCCCACTTTTAAAAATAGGTACAATGAGGATTTAAGTCCATGATTTAGGGAAGCCCTGCTTGACTACTAAATTGAAGAGTTTGTGTATGTGAGGGATGAAAACAAGCCCTCCATTTCTTAATGTTTCATCTTGGTATCCCTCTATGTCCTTAGATTTCCCATTTGCATGTCTCTTAACCCCAAAATTTATGTATTCTATAGAAAAAAAAACATCTTCTATAGAAACTTTTGGAATTTTGTTCAAGACATTACTAGTTTCATAAAGATATTTAAGGAAGTAATTCCAGTGTATCAGGGGAATCAAAGAATTTTCTTTAGTTTTACAAGTCATAATTTTCCTCCAATTTTTTTTTGAATCTCGCTTAGAAAGGTGCAAAAGATGCTCTTTCTTTCTATTTATATAGTTCCTTTTCTCCTTTTAATTAGAGTTTTGTATCTATTAATATTATCATATTTGAAGGACTCGTTAGAGGCATCCCTAATAGATTTTATAGCAAGTTTACACTGATTATCATACCGAGGGTTGGAAATTCTATTATTATTTATACACAAGACTTCAATATATAAAAAAATTATGGAGGTAGAGAGGATTGTTGTAAAATTGTGATAGTTGTCTTCAATATTGATTTTATATGCTAGAATATTTAATTTGGTGTTTAAGTCCTTTAAGAAGAGATCAACTTCTTCTTTTTTTCAAAAAGTAAATGCCTTTGGTTACCAAAGTTATATTCAAGGGGTTTGTCTGCATGATAATGTTTAGAGTCAGGGTTAAAGGTCTATGATCATATTTAGGATCATGGTTGTTTAAAAGGTCAAAATTTACTATTTGATTCTAAATATGGATATTTAATATCAGATAATCCACAACACTGCTACCTATCCCAAGGATACAACTCATCTAGTTATATTTCAACCACTTCATTAGACCATTGAAAATGATTAGATATTGAAAACTACAAGGCTTGATTAGCTTAGCTCCAAATAAGTTCTCAATCAAGTCTTCTAAATTTCTCTCGTATATATTAGCTAAAACACGGTCCTCATCTAGTCATAGAGGATTAGGGTTGGAATCATTTCTTAAGATAATAAATTGATTAGTTTCACTTCTAGAATTAAAGTCACCTAGCATGAGGATACTACCTTCATTTCACAGAATGTAAATATCTTGTTCTAAGATTTTATAGGGACACTTTTTATCTAGATTGTTTTTTGTATAAAAGGTAGAATTAGTAGGAGAAAAATAACAAATTGCTATATACATATTCTTATCATTGATATCTAAAATCTCCATCAAAATGAACTAACTAAGAGGGTTTTTTTTATGAAAATGAATGTGAGGAGAAATGTATGTTCTTGTTTAACAAGCTATGCCTCCAACCCCTCTATGAGAGAATTTTTGGTTCGATACTAACCACAATATAAAGCCATATATGTTAGGGACCCTATATTCCTCATGCTCCCAAGTTTCTACCAAAAATTTAATATGAATTTCACTTGGGATCCAACTTAACATAGGCCCTTTGTTCGAGGGAAAGCCCTCATAGTTCTAAGAAAGGATTCAAAGTGTCTCAAATTTATATCTATTGTTATCCTTTTGGTCTATGTCCCTAATAATAGCTTTTTGGTTCCTAATTATTCTCCATTTTCCTTTCTTTCTGGATTCCCTTACCTTTTGAACCTCCTTCCTTAATTTGTATCAATCTTATAGAAATATGTATTCATTTATGAATATTTCATATTATTTTAAGCTCAAAGTTTTACTAAGTATGTCATATTTATGGGAATTAGAGATTACCATAACCCTAATCAACACATCATTATGTTCAATTATCTAAGGGAATTTGTTTATCTAGATAACCTATTTTATTGACTTGTACTTTGATGATGGATCATTTAAATGTTTATATGATGATATGGATGAATTATACGTGCACTAATATGATGTAGCTAATGTTTTAAAATCTTATGATTATGACACATTAAAATGAAAATGTCGGACACATTTATTTGCAGATGTTGCTGACAATTTTCCTAATGCGACAAGAAACCACATGTATATATTGACATGAGATTGTCTCAATATTATGCTAGACTCTGGATGGATTCAAGGTACCCTAGAGAGTTATGTCATTAGTGTTATCTTTTGATTTTGATTATCAATTATTTGATGCATTAATTATAGTATGTGCAAGAATAAAGAACATGTTTTCCAATCAATCCACATATGGGTAATGTGGTTGTATAGAAGTGTACAACATACCAACAGAAGAGGAGGAAAAACATTCCAAGGAGGTTGAGAAAACTCAAGCAACTCCTTATTTGATTCATACACCATTAAATACAATGAAAAAATGTACTCTATAGTCATGTGAGGATGGGTATAACCCTCCTTGCATAGATTAAAATATTTGAATGTAATGTTTGATTAAATTATGACAATGAATCACCAATTCAGTTACAACTTAGACTTGGTATTTTGAATACAAAGTTAAACCAATAAATTTCAATTAAATTATGACAATGAATCACCAATTCAGTTCCAACTTAGACTTGGTATTTTGAATGCAAAGTTAAACAAATAAATTGCAATAATTGTTGAAATCTATTTGCAACTCTTGTCCTTAAAAAAATGAATTAAAATATTTTGAAATTGTTTTAGTGTGAGATATTTAAATTCATATGGTAAGCATATTTATAAGATATGAAATTTAAATTTGTATGGTAAGGTATTTATAATATATGATACACTTTTCAACCAATGAATAATTAGGTTTTTGAAATTTCGCTGAAATTGTTGGGTTATATGGGCAACATATGGATGGTTTCATGAAATTGTTGGGTAATATGGGAAACATATGGATGATTTCATAACCGTGTAAGGTTAGTGATAAATTAAAGGTTCAATTACCTTCTAGTTGAATTGAGAATAGGTCGTACGCCAAGTTTCACGGCCAATGACGAACCAATCTATGTGTACAATTCCTAAAACAAAAGAAAAGATTTAATGTGATTTTTGGATCCATTGTCAATATATTACCATAATAATATCATTATTAATTTTGTTTTAGTGGAAGTTAATCATCATCATCATCAATATGTAAAAAGATGAGTAAATATGAATTATAATTTTTTTAATAAGTTTATTAACTACTCTACAAACTTATTAACTTATTATTATTTTTGTGATTCAAAATTGCAAATCATATAAATTATACTTACATTAATAATTGCATAAGTAAACAAGATATGAGTAATTTATTGTAAACTTACTCATACATATCAGTATGATCTGATCATGTCCCCAAGGTGTAGGACAGTCGATGACATAGTGTGTTGTTAAGCCACTCTGTGTTGTTAAAGTCACCGGTTCGAAACCTGCGGGGAAAAAAAATCCAACCATGTTAAGGGTTGGTGTGGCTTAGGCCAGGTGCGATCCCTGCGTGATTTTGACGACTTAGATGCCCCTGAGTCACGGTTTTTCAAGCCGCAGGTTAATTCCGATGCCAACAGGTATAGCCAAATTAACAAACAAAAAAAAAGTATGATTTGATCATTAATATCAAACTATCATTAATATCAAACTATCATAATATCAAACTATCATTCTCTTGATTTGTTACTTACTATTTAAATGAGAAAATTTGTTATAACTAAAAGTTGTAATACAATTATTCTATCTTTTCAAAGTAGGATTTTATGACAATAAATCAAATTGGGTATATGATGACTAAAAGAAAGTATTTGATTTATTAGATTTGTGTGGCGAGAGTTATTTCCATAGATATTTGGATAAACCACAGAATTTGCATTTGTTTGTTTACATTTCAGATCTATATCATTTGTTTGTCATTGGGTTTTATGTTCTGAAAATGGATCCTAATATGGACCCAAAATGTAATATGGATCCAAAATGTAGACAAACAAATGAAAATATCATGGTTTGTCCTAATACATCGCGAAATAAGAAACTATTTTTGATGCATCATGGAGATGAAAAGAAAAATGTAGTATAGGCTCTATATAAAAAAAAAAAAAAATAGAAAAAAAAAATCTTATTAATAACACATTTATGAGAAACTTTAGGTAGACTTGCACACGTTGTAGCATAATACATAGATTATTTTGTTAATATTACATAATACATATAATTGTTCCTAGTAACAATATTGACATCTAGTGGTGTGTTACATATGGTATAAGAGCTATGTTCAATACATCAGGGCCTTGGACCCATTTACTATTTTACACACGAAAATTTATTAGTTATTTAAGTGAATTAAAATTAATTAATTAAACTTCATTTTTTTTTATCTTATTAGGTAAATATGAATAGAGGTGGAATGATGGATAGAAAAAGAAAAGTAAAAGGTCCATATCTACCTCTACCACTACTTATACCTTCACTCCTTGCCCAGGGAAGAGGAACATGTTCAAGGACCAGGACATGTACATGTTGGTGATGTCATATATATGATGTGTTCATTTTAAAGGATGTGTGATGTACTAATGAACAAATTGAAAAAAGAAGAGGGAGAATTATTTTCTCTATTGAAGGATCGCAAAATCTTATAACTAACGATGTACACAGAGAGATGGGAAAAGTTAAATCTCTATATTTTTTGGGTTCTAGTGATGGGTAGGTAGTTAAAGAGTCATTGGGATCTTATGCATAACCAAAGTATCATTATATTCAACTATTTTAGTATTTTATGATATAGTAATAGGAATGGACTAGTTAGATAGTCATGAAACAATATTAGACTGTAAGAATACGAAGATTTATTTTATAGACGATGCAAGACACTAAATAAATTTTGATTGAGATGAATAGAGAAATGTCGTTAAGATTTGTCTGAACATTAGAACTAAAGAAATGTATGAGAAAAGGATGTAAATTAAATTTTGTGACAACTATGAACCAAAAGGAGGATATAGTGAGTATAGAACAATATCTAATATTATCATAATTTTCAAATGTGTTTCCAAAGGAAATGCTTGGATTACTACCAAATAGAGAATTGGATTTCTTCAACCAAGAATGAAACCTATCTCATAGGCTCTTAACCATATGAAAACTCTAGAGTTATAAGAATTATATAAGCAATTTCACAAAATTTTGCATTTGGGATTTATTCATCCAAGTATATCACCATGGGGGGCATAGGTAATATTCGTATAGAAGAAATATGGATCATGGAGGATTTTCATCAATTATCAACATTTAAACAAATATATGATAGGGAATCAATACATGTTGCCTAGAGTTGATGATTTATTCGATCACATGAATGGAGATAAAGTATTTTCTAAGATAGATTTAAGATCAAGATATCATCAACTAACAATTAAAGAGGAATATATTCCTAAGACTTCATTTAAGATGTGTCTTAGACATTGTGAACTTTTAGTATTTCCCTTCGGATTAATGAATGCACTAGGAGTATCTATGAGTTTAATGAGTGGAGTACTTTGAAAATACCTTGACAATTTAGTACAAGTATTTTGGATGATATTTTGATATATCCTCATAGACTATAGGAGCACTAAGAAGATATAATACATGTATTAAAATGTCTTCGAAAGCGTAGGTTGTATGAAAAACTTTCTAAATGCTCATTTTAGGAGTCGAAGTTTCATTACTTTGGACATATAAATTATAGAGAAGGAATCATGGTAGACCTAACAAAGATGGGAGAAATTATGGAATGGATGATGCCCACTTATGTACACGAAGTATGTAGTTGCATGGGTTTAGTGGGATATTATATAAGGTTTGCAAATTTTTTTCCAAAGACTACAAATCCTATAACTGAATTATAGAAAAAAAAAATTGATATGGATCGAACAATGTGATGAAGCATTTCATAAACTTTCAAAATTATTGAAGATAGATCCTATATTGAAGGTACCAAATATGGATCAAGATTTTTTGTTATTTAAAGATGTTTCAAAGGAAGGATTAGATGGACTACTAATGTAAGAAAATAGGGTGTTTTCCTATGCTTCAAGAAAACTTTGAATGCATGAAGAAAATTATGTAACATTTTTTTGAACTTATGGTGGTAGTTCATGCATTAAGAATTGGAGGAATTATTTAGTTGGAAATGAATTTAAGTTGAAGACATATTATCATGGACTTAAACACATATTTACGTAGATTAATTTGAATGATAGATAGAGTTGTTCATCATAATTGCTAAGCCAGTATGGTTTCAACATATCATACATCAAAGAAACAATAAATAGAGTGGTGGTGTTGAGCAAACACTTATATTGAGAGGGGGGAGTGAATTAGTATAAGGTAATTTTCTTATTTTTAATACACTCACCAGCCATAAGAAAACAATCACATCTAAGATCTATTAACTGGAGAACATGGAAAACAATATTTATGTCGAAACACTTTCAAGAGAAAACCACAAAACTTCTCTCTATAATTATTTGTAGGCACGAACCTATTGTTATAAATATTTGTAAGAACCAACCTATTGTTAAAAATATTTTGAGACACAAACCTACTGGAGACACCAATCCCCATTGGTTTGAATCCTACTAGGCACCAACCTACTCTTATAAATATTTGTAGACACCAGTATAATGGACACACCAATCCACACTACTAAGAACCAACTTATCAAGAGACATGAACCTCTTACAAATATTCATAGAAACCAATCCATTGGAGACATAAATCTCCACTGTTGAGCACAAAATTACCAAGAGACACTAATCTATAGACACCAATCGAATGGAGACACCAATCCCCACCACTAAGCACCAGCTTGACAAGAGACACCAATATTTGAGTTGCACCAACTTTCATAGAGTCTTCTTGCTATTTATTCCTTCACCATGTCTGCTCGATGCTTATGCCTTTACCAGGTTTACTCACTGCTTCTACCTTCACCAAGTCAACTAACTCCTTCAACCTTTACTAGGTCTTATCAAAATTTAAATCTCCAAATGGTAACTTTCCCAAAGCTTATTTTTTCGTGCCTTATTTCCAAGAAGGAACCCGTACAACATGCCATGTATCCAATTTTGTGAATTTGATGCTAAAAGTTTTACTTGATTTACTTCAGTATCTCCCCTATGTTCTTTGAAGTTTTCATAGTCTTAAGAGTTCTAGAAAAAAAATTATAGTGAAAATTCCAAACTAACTTCCTTAAAATTGATTTTGGGACCATTCAGAAACCCTAAATTCCATAGAGAATATATTAGAAAGTACAATATACCAATGTAGCATCCTCATTGCTACGACTACAAACAAGCAGAGGGTGCAAAAAAATTTTTTTGTTCCCAGAAAGCAGTTGCCTTGTTAATCAAATATGAGTTTTATTCATCATTAAGAAATGGAACACAGGTGGGGAGGACCACAAAATTCCTCACGCCCAGCCCAACTACACCCATTGAGATTATAATATCCTTAGTGAGATGAACTTAAGGCCTCAAGGATTCAACCCTTTCCCTTCTTTTCTCTGTTCTGTTTCTCAAACATACATGGTCCAAGGCTCGAACCAACCATGATTTCTCCAAGGGAATCATCTTAAGGACATAAAAATGGTTCGAGAGATTCTAATTGCGATAAGGTTCAAATCCTTCTAAAGGATTTAATCAACTCTAAAAGCCAATACTCCTATTAATCCTCAAGGGGTTCCTATGAAAAGAACTAAGTAAGGAACCCATTGGATGTTGCTAGCCTTCCTACTTTAGGCTAAAACGAAGGATTCCACCAACTAGAGTGGGTATCTCCTACTAGACTCATATTCTTTTAATCTCAATACTCAAGGTTAACCTTTTTCTTTTAATATAGATTAATTGATTACCTCAATGTAGAGCATTAAACTGCAACCTTAATAAATTTATGAGCACATTACGATAATTATGACAAATTCAAGTATGAAAATTATGACATCACGATAATTTCAGTTATGACCCAATCCATTAAGACAAATAGGACAATTTCAAAAAGGCCTCAAGTGCCAAAAAGAGAGATTCGATGGTACTAAAATATTATTAAATACAATCCCAAAAGGAAAGGGCATGGTCAAGTTTAACATTCGCTGCCCAAAAATTAAGGCAGGTTACACGCTTAAAACGGGAACCCTAAGGTGAACTTCAACTTTAAGCCGAAAGGGATGCTAATCTCAAGGCGTGCAAGTAGCTCTAAAAAATTTTAGAGACTACGCAGCCACGTGACGGGGAGTATAGCGGCCAAGTGAGCATAGCAAAACGCTATCCCAATCTATCTCTCAACGCTGCCAAAAATTCGAGTTACCGGTTAAAGGTGGATGCAATGATGGATACAAAAATTTCGCTATCCCAATTGAGAGAATTATTATTAACAAGTATTACCACAGAAAGATGAATATTTAGCATTGAAAAAAGGTCGCATGACCGCAGAAGAATATGGATGAGGGTTAATAGAATTGGACCAAACGACCCGGACTCGGCGAAGAATCATAAAATCAGACGTGTCGATGATGACATTCACTGTTAACAACATTGGAAATGCAGGGTGGTCATTGTCATGCTCTGCACGGATCATCCAACTACAACGCAGACATACAATCTTTGTCTAAATGCAGCTACCTAGATCCAGATCTGTCAGCGTAGGTAGGTTAAACGATATCATAATAAATGAGCCTCTGTGTAACAAAAACAATGAATCTAAAAGGGTTGTGTGGAAACAAAAGATAAAACACTGTGGTAAATCTAAATCGTAGAGTAAAAAGGTGAAGGTAGAGTTTAGTTGAATTAAATATTCAGTGACATTCACAAATTAACTGTCAATTACCAAACGCAGGTATGCTAAACACTAGAATTCACATTCGTGAATGATCCACTGTCTGTTAAAACGCAACTGTCCAAAAACGCAGACTGTCTTTTAATCAAGGGGAGTCGCTGCCAACAAACTTTCAAAATCGCCATAATAAATCGCCAAATAAGGAGTCTGCTATCACTATGCTATCAACCTGTTATTAATAAATTCGCTCTCACTCGACATGCAAAGCAATAATGACACCCAACCAATTACCAATCATGAAATGTGTGGGTAAGGTTCGCAGACAGTGATATTACGAACCGGGAAGTATAATCGTTGGGGAAATTACCAGGTAACCCAACATTGTAATAAGTTTACACGCAGTCATATGCACAGCAGGTCCAAATTGCAATCTAAACCATAAGGATGAATCTACCGTTGTCTCAGGTCTAGGGATAATTTACAGCCAGAGATTGCTGTGTAAAAAGGTGGGACTCACAGTTTGAAGAAGGATTTTATAAGATGTTGAAGATATAATAATAAAATCGTAATGGACGCAGGAATCGTTCTCCAAAGTATTAAACACAGTCACAGTCAATCCATACTAATAATAAATCGCAATGAACGCAGAAATCATTGTCCAACACAGGTTTACCAACGCAGTCACACAAGTCAAAAACGCAGGCACACCAATAAATCAAACGTTGTCTTCTACATTTAATAATGATGAGACTTTACCACTCAAGAGCTGGAATCTATCATTAAATGCAGAAAATAATATAAAATAAACAAGCGTAGAGGTAATCCCCCAAAGGACGCAAGGATAAACCATAACCAGAAGTACTCAATCGATAGAAGGTGTAAGACAAACAATTGAGGTAGCCGGCTAACAGTTTCATACTTCGCTCATCATCCTCGCACAGAAAGCAGGGCATTGAGATCCATAGGTCTTTTAACGCTAAGGTGATGACCGTAGATTAGGCTCAGGCGAGAACTGAGGAGCTAGGGACGAAAGACAAACAACCAAAATGGTCACAATCAACACCACAACAAGGTGGTCAAGACATGTGGGAAAACGAAGGCCATGGGAGTCAACAACCATCGAGCTAGGCTAAAGAAAGTTCCATTCACCAATTTTAAAAAAAACATCATTTTACTTTTCCATTAAATGAGTAGATCCAAGCATAATTCCTAATACATTTTACCATACTAAAATGAAGAGAGCGTATCGTTGCCTAATCTCTCGCTCCAAATGACGTCCCGCGCGCTCCGTGCAACTTCTGCTTGTCGACCGTTGAGACTTCACTGGTACCTCCCAGCCAATGCTAAGGGTATTCTTCTTCCCCATTAGCCCCCCGAGCCGTAAAGGGGCCACACGCTTACTATCCAAGGATTTTGACTAGCTCCCAGCTCACCTCGCAAGGCTGAGCTACCACTCCTCACCGAGCTGGGTATCCCAACTCCTACAAGTTAATTCAGTCAAGTAGATATTTCTGTAGCATAACGTTACGCAAATAGAAGCAACTCCTTCATCTTTCTCCTTCCTTCATTATATAGAGTTTCGAACTTCCTTTCTTTCCTAAAATCTCATTTCATTAAATTTTTAAAAATAAATTCCTAAAAATTTCTCTCCGTACAACTATCCCCCATCCCCTACATTCCTCCATAATTTAATGTCTTTAATTAATTAATTATGTTTATTTTCCTCACCCACCTAGAGTTACTCCTAGAATGACTCCTAGGTGTCCCCAAATTATCTTACAAGTTTTAATAACTTTCACTTTCATTAAATTGTTAGTTCATTTTAAATTAGCAAGCGCTTAAATGGTAGATACTTTTTCTAAGTTTGACTTTCCGCTTTTTCCCTTATGTTCCCCTTTTTCCCTTTTTATGTTTACCTCTTTTCCTAGTTTCCTAAAATTTTAGATTTTCCCTCTTTCCCCTTTTTAATTAGAACTTAAAAAGGAAGGTGTGGATTTTAACTCCTTTTCCCTTTTATCTTTTAATTAATATAATTTAAATTATCAAAAATAATAACACAGTTAATTTCCTTTTCAAATTTTATTTCAGTAGATTTTTTGTGAATAAATTAAATTTCTTACGCCCTTTGTGTTACAAGATTTAACGAAGATCATAATTATTATTTAATTTGCTTTTATTATTATTATTTTATAGATAGACAAAATTTTACCATTAATGTAATTTAGACTTAGACCTTAAATTTTTTATTGGGCGACATTTTAATTAGTGAACTTGTTTTAAAAATACTTAACACGTTATTCCTCTATCATCAATAACACGACGTGCCCTTCAGGATGCACTAGGTGCTCCAAGGGTGCCACTCGCCTCATTTGTTCCCTTGTGCGACGTGCCTTTTAGGAAACACTACGTGCTCTAAGGGTACCACTCGCCTCATCTGTTCCCTTGCACGACGTGCCCTTCAGGATGCACTACGTGCTCCAAGGGTGCCACTTGCCTCTTTACTGACTTGGTAGACATCAATAACCCCTGGAGTCAATACTCCACCAGGTGAACTTGTGGGAGACTAAGGGCCTCTAAGGAATAAGGCCCCTGCCTTATTACATGCCCCTTAGAATCATCGTGAGCGACTGTTGCAGTATGCCCTCACGACATCGTGGGTCCTCTTAAACTAGGTAAACGTTAACCTATAGTTCGAGCCACGACGGGAGTGCTAGTAGGTTGTGGTAGGGATGTTGTCCACACCTCTCCCTCAACATCTCTAGTAGTTGTGCGTAACCCATTTACTCCACATGTGAGTCTGGTTGGAAAACTATCGTCAGCCTGTATCATCAAAAAATCATGTCAGAATATATCCATATCATATCATCTAATCAGATGCACTAATATCATAGTAAAACATTCAAACCCCAATGGTACACTCCCTGACTCGATCCGGAGTCCAAGGTGTTCCATCGATGCCTCTGCATCCTCGAGGTCCAAAATCCTGCACACTCAGTAAAACCAAGTCAATAACACCTGTCTATGTTAATGCAGTTAAACCATGTCATCAACCCATAATGCCTCAGAATCAAAATCGAAGGGTTTAATAGCATAATAATCCAGATCACTTGTGAGCAAGTGTCCTCAAAGAATAAGTTCTCTTAGTGTGCAAGAGCGGGATGTTACATACACCCCCTCTTGGTCTAAACTTTTTCCCGAAGTTTCATAGTAAAAATGTTGAAATGAGTGTATCACGGTATCATAAGTCTATCTATCCAACAACAATGGAAGCTGCTGGTGCATATCATATGCGTCCTCCCAGGTCACTGAGTGTAGACTATAGTTGTCCCACTGGAGTTTGACCTGATCTACTTTTCAATGCCATAGTTGTCGAATGTGATTATCCAGGATGCGGATCGGCTTAGCCATGAGCACACCCTCATCCGACATTGCAAGGTGCTCAAGTCAAAACATGTGTAAGATCACTAATCACAATGTCTCAGACAGAGACTTGAAAGACATCGTGCATACGCCTCAGGAATCCACAAGGCTATTCAAAAGGTCACAGGCCTCTCTTTTGCACAATATCATAGGAGATAGTATAACCTCTTTTCCGAACTTAATCAAACTCTTATGCGGTTTTCGCCACAAAAATACTCGATCGCCATATCGTAACTACGATGGAAACGACGCGTATCAACATAACTCTTCTGTTGATCCCGCACTTCCTTAATCCTTTGTCTTTTGGTTGCATTTTCTCTTCCACTTGTTGGATCGCTTCTGGTCCCACTAGGACCCTATCCTCAAGTCAATCCCAACTCAAATGCATCTGATACGGTCGCCTGTAAAGAAACTCGAAAGGTGCCATCTTATTGGTGCTCTGGTAACTGTTGTTGTAAGCGAACTCCACTAGTGGCAAGAATTCTTCCCAATGCTTTTGTTGGTCCATCACATACATGCGCAACATGTCCTCCAAGGTTTGGTTCGTTTGTTCGGTCTACCCATCAGTCTTCGGGTGATACACAGTACTAAAGTTAAGTTGGGTTCCCAAGGACTCTTGGAAACTTGTCCAAAATCGTCCAATAAACACAGATCCTCGATCAGATATAATCCTCTTAGGCACACCATGTAGCCTCAGAATCTCACTGATGAAAACTCTAGCTATGTCAGGTGCCTGATATGTCATATGCACATGAATAAAGTGAGAAGTCTTTGTCAGAGTGTCTACTACTATGAAAATCGAGTCATGTCTCCTGTCCATCAGTGGCAAACCAACAATAAAGTCCATTGAAATAACCTCCCATTTCAATTCCAGAATAGCGTGTGGTTGTAGTAATCCTGCTGGGTGTCTATGTTCAGCCTTTACTTGCTGAAATTCTAGACATCTGGCCACATAGTTGACTATGTCTGACTTCATTCCCTTCCAGAAGAATAAGGCTTTAAGGTCTACCCTCATCTTCATGACTCCCGGGTGAGCCATGTAAACTGCTCTATGAGCCTCGCTCAAGATCAACATCCTCAACTCGTCGCTCGGCGGTACGTAGATACGATTTTTAAACCTCAATAAACCATCGCTATCAAATGAAAATCCTTCAAATCATGGTACCATCATTGTGTTTTGTCCGATAAAACCTTTGACCTCGTTGTACCAGTCATCATCATGCTATAAAGTTAGAATTTTTTCATGTAGATTCGTCTGAAGAGGCAGCACCGAAAAGATGCGTGGTCTCCGACTCAATGCATCTACCAGTCAGTTCATTGTTCCTTTTATGTAAGTAATCTCGAAGTTGTACTCGCTAAGCAAATCCGACCAATGTCGTTGTCATGCATTCAGGTCGCTTTGCGTAAAGATGTGTTGTAGTCCACAATGGTCAGTCTTTAGTTCAATTTTTCGTCCGACAAGGTAGTGTCTCCAAACCTTCAAGGCATAGACGATGGTTAACAACTTCAAATCATGCATCGCGTAGTTCTCCTCATGCATTCTCAGTTTCCTCGAGATGTAAGTGATCACTCATCCATCTGGCATCAAGACTCCACCTAAGCCTTCCTTGGATGCGTCAGTGCATACCAAGAAGTCTGCATCTATGTCAGGGACCTTTAGTAACGGTGCTATTGTTAACAACTCCTTGAGCCTCCGAAATGATTCCACGCATTTCTCGGTCCCAACAAACTTCTTGTTTTTTTTTTGCAATTCCGTGATCAAATTTGCTATCTTCGAAAACCCCTCGACGAACCGTCGAGAGTATCCTGCTAAACCCATGAAGCTACTTACTTTCGGGACATTCGCTGGTGCAAACCATTCCATGATAGCCTCGACGTTGGCTGGATCCACGACAAAGACTTCGTCGGAGATGACATGCCCTAAGTAGTGAATCTTCGATTGATAAAATGAGGATTTGGACAACTTCCCATACATTTTTTTCTCTCGCAAACACCGTAGTACCAAGCACAAGTGCTCATCCTACTCCTCCGTCATCCAAGAGTAAATCAAAATATTGTCAATGAATACTTGGAAGAACTTGTACAAGTACTCGCGGAACACCTCGTTCATCAAACTCATAAATACCCCTGGGGTGTTTGTCAGTGTGAATGGTAAAAGAGTAAACTCGTAATGTCCCAACCTCATCTTAAAGGTGTTCTTAGGGATGCCATCTTCCTTAATCCATAACTAGTGGTATCTTGATCGCAAGTCAATATTTGAGAACACCTTCGTTCCCTACAATTGATCGAACAGATAATAAATTCTTGGCAACGGATACTGATTCTTGATCATGGTCTTGTTCAATTGACGGTAGTCAATGCAGAGCCTCCATGACCCATCCTTCTTTCCTATGAAAATAACAGGTGCACCCTATGGTGACACACTAGGAGGTATCAGTCCCAGGTCCAACAACTCCTTCAGTTGCATTTTCAACTCTTGTAACTCCGGGGTCCAGATCCGATAAGGCATTATTTCTATCGGTTCAGTTATCGGTTTTAGGTCTATAGTAAACTCCAATTCCCTCTCTGGAGGCATCCCAGGTAACTCCTTCGGAAAGACGTCTACAAACGCTCTCACGATCGGAAGGTGTTCTAGAGCTTCCACTTCTCCCTTCTCGTTCAACGCAAGGATCACATAAAGCTTGCACCCCTTACACAAGATCTGTTGTAGCTGCAAGGAAGAGGTGAACCTCAGGGAAACTCCCTAGTTTCGACCTACAATCACATGTCTTTGCCCCTCATCATCGACCAAGCTCAACCATTTTCTCTTACAGTTGAGTATCGCCTTATGCGATTCCAACCAGTCCATACCGATCGCGATGCCATAATATCCGCATATCATGACGTATAGGTTGGCCCTAGTGACAAACTCTCCCAGGTTAAGTGTACAACCCATGACCCTTCCTCCAACCCTCAATATGCCTCCCGAAGCCACATCTACAAAGCTAAACTCATCCTCTTCGACTGTCCTTACCTTAATCCTTTTTAACGTTGCACTAGAAATGAAACTCTCAGTAGCAAAGGGATCTATCAAAATACTAAGGGTCTGGTCAATGACGATACCTGACGTTTCGATCACAAACGACTACTTCTTTGCCCGACGGTTATTCACCACGGCAAGATTTTGATGGGCCTTGCCCAAATCTCCCAGGGTAGTGGGTATGACTGATCCAAATGCTCTAGCTCTCTTCACTAGGTAATCACATAGGAAATGTGGCTCCCCACATTCCAACATACTTCCTTCAATCCAGTAATCTTGGTACCGAAGTAGAAGTTGAATTCCAATGCAAATGCCAAAACAAACTCATTGACCTTAACTTTTTCAGTGAGGGTGCGGAGCACACTGAAGCAACTCCAAAAATGGGTCTCATACTTGACACTGTACGGTTTCCCTATCACAAGGCGTCGAACTCGTTGAGCTAACGCTCAATGAATTCCTCGGAAATATACCTCTTCTGGAACCGTTCCTAGAACAGTTCCCATGACACATCGTTGATGACCATGTTCAAGTGGTAGAAGTGTCTTCCGCCATAGAAGACCGTTCCCCTTCAGTGAAAGACCCTCGAGCAAACCTTCATGCTGGAGGTCGTGATCGCGAAGCATGAAGCACAATGCCTTTCTCTACAACCATGCCTCAACGGCACAGTCGTCCGCGAAACTTGTGGACTCGAGAGCTCAAATCTCTCAAGTTCTCAGTGGATGCTAATGGTACTAGCTAGGGCGTGTTGTGGACCCTCAGGGGTATAGGTGCCCTGGCCTCATCTCGGTACTGATGGTGAATCAAGGCCTTCAAAATTACCTGGAAGGGCCTTGTCAGACCACCTTCGTCCCTTACTACAAGCAAATCCAGCCCAAGGACTCGTTCCTCCTCTTGGGGTCAGACTCTGAAAGCGTGAAACTTCTAGAGGCATTGCACTTCCATCCATGATACCTCGCCGTGAATCTCTACAGTTTCATCTAACAGTGATTATCGCAAGGGAAAGTTAAAGTTTAAATAGCATTAGGTTAAGACTCAAGGGTTTACTACAGTGCAAAGCATGGCGATCCACATTCGCAGGGTTGAACCCGCTCTGATACCATATGTAGCGTCCCCATTGTTACGACTACAACAAGCAGAGGATGCAATTTTTTTTTTTTTCCCAAGAAAGCAGTTGCCTTGTTAATCAAATATGAGTTTTATTCATCATTAAGAAATGCAACGAGGGTGGGGAGGACCACAACATTCCTCACGCCCAACCCAACTACACCCATTGAGATTATAATATCCTTGGTGAGATGAACTTAAGGCCTCAAGGATTCAACCCTTCCCCTTCTTTTCTCACTTTTGTTTCTCAAACATACATGGTCCAAGGCTCGAACCAACCATGATTTCTCCAAGGGAATCATCTTAAGGACATAAAAATGGTTCCAGAGATTCTGATTGTGCTAAGGTTCAAATCCTTCTAAAGGATTTAAATCAACTCTAAAATCCAATACTCTTATTAATCCTCAAGGGGTTCCTATGAAAAGAACTAAGTAAGGAACCCATTGGATGTTGCTAGCCTTCCTACTTTAGGCTAAAACGAAGGATTCCATCAACTAGAGTGGGTATCTCTTAGTAGAATCATATTCTTTTAATCTCAATACTCAAGGTTAAACTTTTGCTTTTAAGATAGATTAACTGATTATCTAAATGTAGAGCATTAAACTGCAACATTAATAAATTTATGAGCACATTACGATAATTATGAAAAATTCAAGTATGATAATTATGACATCACGACAATTTCAGTTATGACCCAATCCATTAAGACAAATAGGACAATTTCAACAAGGCCTCAAGTGCCAAAGAGAGAGATTCGATGGCACTAAAATATTATTAAATACAATCCCAAAAGGAGAGAGCGTGGTCAAGTTTAACATTCACTGCCCAAAAATGAAGGTAGGTTATACGCTTAAAATGGGAACCCTCAGGTGAACTTCAACTTTAATCTAGAAGGGATGCTAATCTCAAGGCGTGCAAGTCGCAGTCAAAAATTTCAGGGACTACACAGCCACGTGACAGGAAGTATAGCGACCAAGTGAGCATAGAAAAACGCTATCCCAATCTATCTCTCAACGCTGCCAAAACTTCGAGCTACCGGTTAAAGGTGGATGCAACGGTGGATGAAAAAATTTCGCTATCCCAATTGAGAGAATTATTATTAACAAGTATTACCACAGAAAGATGAATATTTAGCATTGAAACAAGCCCGCATGACCGAGGAAGAATATGTATGAGGGTTAACAGAATTGGACCAAACGCCCCAGACTCAACGAAGAATAATAAAATCAGATGTGTTTATGATGACATTCGCTGTCAACAACAATGGAAATGCAGGGAGGTCATTGTCATGCTCTACAAGGATCATCGAACTACAACACAGACATACAATTGTTTTCTAAACACAGCTACCTACATCTAGATCTGTCAGCATAGGTAGGTTAAACAATATCATAATAAATGAGCCTTTGTGTAACAAAAACAATGAATCTAAAAGGGTTGTGTGGAAACAAAAGGTAAAACACTGTGGTAAATCTAAATCGCAGAGTAAAAAGGTCAAGGTTGAGTTTAGCTGAGTTAAATATTCGCTGACATTCACAAATTAACTTCAATTACGAAACACAGGCATGCTAAATGCTAGCATTCACATTCGTGAATGACCCGCTGTCTGCTAAAACATAGCTTTCCAAAAATGCAGGCTATCTTTTAATTAAGGGGAGTCACTACCAACAAACTTGCCAAAGTGCCATAATAAATTGCCAAATAAGGAGTCTACTATCACTATGCTATCAACCTGTTATTAATAAATTTGCTCTCACTCAACATGCAAAGCAGTAATGATTCCCAACCAATTACCAATCACGAAATGCATGGGTAAGGTTCGCAGACAGTGATATTACGAATAGAGCAGTATAATTGTTGGGGCAATTACTAGGTAACGTAACATTGTAATAAGTTGACACACAGTCATACGCACAACATGTCCAAATTGCAATCTGAACCATAAGGCTGAATCTATCGCTGTCTCGGTTCTAGGGCTAAGTTACAACCAGAGATTACTGTGTAAAAAGGTGTGACTCACAGTTTGAAGAAGGATTTGATAAGTTGTTGAAGATATAATAATAAAATTGTAATGGATGCAGGAATCATTGTCCAAAGTACAACACACAGTCACAGTCAATCCATACTAATAATAAATCACAATGAAGGCAGAAATCGTTGTCCAACACAGGTTTACCAACACAGTCACATAAGTCAAAAACGCAGGCACAACAATAAATAAAACATTGTCTTCCACATTTAATAATGTGGAGACTTTACCACTCAAGAGCTGGAATTTGTCATTAAACGCAGAAAATAGTATAAAATAAACGAGCACAGAGGTAATTCCTCAAAGGATGCAAGGATAAACCATAAGCAGAGGTACTCAATCGATAGAAGGCACAAGACAAACAACCGAGGTAGCCGGCTAACATTTTCGTCCTTCACTCATCATCCTTGCACAAAAAAGCAGGGCGTTGAGATCCATAGGTCTTTTAATACTAAGGCGATGACCGTAGATCAGGCTCCTGGCTGACTGCTTGGGCAAGGAATGAGGAGCTAGGGATGGAAGACAAACAACCAAAATGGTCACAATCAACACCACAACAAGGTGGTCAAGACATGCGGGAAAATGAAGGCCATGGGAGTCAACAAGCATCGAGCTAGGCTAAGGAAAGTTCTAGTCACCAATTTAAAAAAAAACATCATTTTACTTTTCCATTAAATGAGAAGATCCGAGCATAAGTCCTAATACATTCTACCATACTAAAATTAAGAGAGCGTATCATTTCCTGATCACCTTCTCTGAATGATGTCTCGCGTGCTCTGTGAAACTCCCGCTGACCAACCGTCGAGACTTCATCGGTACCTCCCAACGAATGCTAGGGGTACTCTTCTTCCCCATTATCCCCCCGAGACGCAAAGGTGCCACACACTCACTATCCATAGATTTCGACTAGTTCCCAGCTCGCCTCGCAAGGCCGAGCTACCACTCCTCACCAAGCTGGGTATCCCAACTCCCACAAGTTAAGTCATTCAAGTAGATATTTTTGCATCGTAACGTTACGCAAATAGAAGCAACTCCTTCATCCTTCCCCTTTCTTCATTATATAGAGTTTCAAACTTCCTTTCTTTCCTAAAATCTCATTTCATTAAAGTTTTAAAAATAAATTCCTAAAAATTCCTCTCTATACAACTGTCCCCCATCCCCTACATTCCTCCATAATTTAATTTCTTTAATTAATTAATTATCTTTATTTCCCACACCCACCTAGAGTTACTCCTAGAATCACTCCTTGGTGTCCCCAAATTCTCTTACAGGTTTTAATAACTTTTCCTTTCATTAAATTGCTAGTTCAGTTTAAATTAGCAGGCTCTTAAATGGTGGATACTTTTTCTAAGTTTGACTTTCCGCTTTTTACTTTATGTTCCTCTTTTTCCCTTTTTATGTTTACCTCTGTTCCTAGTTTCCTAAAATTTTAGATTTTCCCTCTTTCCCCTTTTTAATAAGAACTTAAAAAGGCAGGTGTGGATTTTAACCCCTTTTCCCTTTTATCTTTTAATTAATATAATTTAAATTATCAAAAATAATAACACAGTTAATTCCCTTTTTAAATTTTATTTCAGTAGATATTTTGTGAATAAATTAAATTTCTTACTCCCTTTGTGTGACAAGATTTAAAGAAGATCATAATTATTATTTAAGTTGATTTTATTATTATTATTATTATTAATTTTTTTTTGTAGATAGACAAAATTTTACCATTAGCGTAATTTAGACTTAGACCTTAAATTTTGTACTGGGCGACATTTTAATTAGGGAACTTGTTTGAAAAATACTTAACACATTATTCGTCCTAAGGCCATCTAGGTTCATTCCTCTATCATCAACAACGCAACGTGCCCTTCAGGACGCACTAGGTGCTCCAAGGCTGCCACTCACCTCATATGTTCCCTTCTGCAATGTGTCCTTCAGGACGCACTACATGCTCCAAGGGTGCCACTCGCCTCATCTGTTCCCTTGCGTGACGTGCCCTTCAGGACGTACTACATGCTCCAAGGGTGCCACTTGCCTCTTGACTGACTTGGTAGACATAAACAACCCCTGAAGTCAATACTCCTCCAGGTGAACTTATGGGAGACTAAGGGCCTCTAAGGAATATGGCCCCCACCTTATTTAATTCCCCTTAGAATCATCGTGAGCGATTATCGCAGTCTACTGTCATGGCATCATGGATCCTCTCGAACTACGTAAACGTTAAACTACAGTTTGAGCCACGACGGGAGTGCTAGTAGGCTAAGGCATGGTTGTTGTCCACACCTCTCCCTCAACATCTATGGTAGTCGTGCGTAACCCCTTTACTCCACATGTGAGTCTAATCGGAAAGTTATCGTCAGCCTGCATCATCAACAAATCATGTCAGAATATATCCATATCATATCATCTAATTAGATGCATTAATATCACAGTAAAACAATCAAACCCCAATGGTACACTCCCTGACTCGATCCAGAGTCCAAGGGGTTCCATCGATGCCTCTGCATCCTCGAGGTCCAAAATCCTACACACTCAGTAAAACCGAGTCAATAACACCTGTCTATGTCAATGCAGTTAAACCATGTCATCAACCCATAATGCCTCATAATCAAAATTGAAGGTTTTAATAGCATAATAATCTGGATCACTTCCAAGCAAGTGTCCTCAAAGAATAAGTTCGCTCAGTGCGCCAGAGTGGGATGTTACAACCAACATATAAAATTTTTACATAAGGTACTTTTGTATGTTTCCTCTATTCTATAAAAAAATCATAATCTTAAGAGTCACATAAAAGAAGTTATAGTGAAAATTCCAAACTAACCTGTTTAAAATTGATTTCAGGAGCATTTTGTAACCCTAACTTCCACATACAAAAGTATATAGGAAAAACATATGAAATTTTTACCACATGTACACCACGATCTATCTTATGTCTATAAAAAATTTCAAGGTATGAAACATCCAAGAAAATAAATTATAGTGAAAGTGACAAGATGACATGTTTGAAACATATTTTCAGAGAATTCAAGAACCCTAACTTTGACAGGGCATATCTCAAGAATTATAGTGAAGCAACATATGGAATGTTTAACACATATACACCAAGATCTATCTTCTGTCTTAAAAAAATTTAGGGTCTGAAACATCCCATAAAATAATTTATAGCGAAAGTGTTGAGATGACCTATTTGAAACTAATTTGAGGAGCATTCAAGAACCCTAACATGCACAGGTCATATCTCTAAAGGTATAGTGAACCAACATATGAAATTCTTACCACATGTACACCAATTTTGTTTCTCCATCTCTTTGAAATACCAAGGTATGAAGTGTCCTATTAGAAAAAAGTATCACGAAAATGTCAAGATGACGTGAATCTAATTTCAAAATTCAATCTTTTCTAATCCATTTTTCACACACATCCTTTCTCTCAATGATTTCTCTTTTTATGCATTTTAATAACCCTTCATTAAGGGACATGCCCATTAATTAAATAATCAATTCCTAATACCATGGGAAAATAACATAAATACCATGGGAGAATACCCCAAACCCATGGACATCATTAATCATTTGACATCAACAATTTGACAAAAATTCCAACGAGAAAATGTTTCGATTCAGAGGCCACATGTGTTCTCAATTATGACTTACAATTAGAAGACAAATGGTACACATAAGTTAAATTGTATCTAGAAAATGAATTAATGAGAGTTATGAAATATGAAGGATATGTGTTGGATGGAGATGGATTACTAAGATTTCAAAGAAACATATATGTACCACTAAATAATTAAATACATAATTTGATACTAAAAGAAGAACATATAGTAGTTTATATATCTCATCTAAGAATCAAGAACATGAATATGGGCCTGGAACTTTTATTATTTTGGAAAGAAATGAATAAGGATGTATTTAATTTTGTAGTTAGATGTCTTGAGTGTTAGTAAGTGAAGGTTGAACATCAACATTCAATAGGATTGTTACAACCACATGTGATAACAAAATCAAAATGGGAAGTGATTGTGATTGATTACCTATTATATACAGGATACACAATTCTATATTTGTGGTAGTAGACAATTTGACCAAAAGTGCATATTTTATCTCATTAAAGACAATGTACTAAACACTAGATATTACAAGGGTGTTTAATAACAAGTTAGTAAGGTTAAATGGAATTACAAAGAAGATAATATCATACAAAAGATTAGTGTTTACATGAATATTTTGGATGAGTTTTTTAAAAGTAATGGAAATGCAACTTAATTTTAGTTTAGCATGCAACCTAGACACTGATGGATAGACTAAAAGAATAAATCAAATCAAAGTTTCATTAACATGGAACCATTTGAAGTTTTCTATGGTAGACCATCTAGTCCATGTAGGACATCTGTTATTTCAGATATGCTAGAGGACAAAGTCTTGGTTGGACTAGAATTAATCCAATAAATGGAAGAACCGATGGAAGTAATTAAGGGAAGACTGATAAAAGTAGAAGATAAACAAAAGGGTTATGCAGATGCACATGGATTTGATATAAATTACAAAGTTGGGGATACAGTATTATTGTGGGTGAGACTATTTGGGTACATTCTTAACTACATACTCAATGACATACTGATTTTTCCATTTTACCACTTTCTAAGGAGGATTGTTATTTATAACATGTGTATGTATAACGATCTATTTTTATCTGGTGGGTCCCTATATGTAATACCATGGGGAAATATCATGGGTTCATAAACCACCATTAGGCAAATTCCTATTTTCTATGAGGAAGAGCTTCTTGATTTTAGGAGATAATTCATATTTCATGGCTAGAGAGTGCACTTGAGTGAGAATATTATTCTCCTAAGGAAATTCTTGTTACCCATGTTATTATTGGAGTTAACACATTTTCTATTTTTAGTGACTTTCCATATTCATGAAATTGTCTCTCAATTAGGACATTAGTTCCATTTTAGGACTCTAGTTGTAACGTCCCTTATCGTTACGACTGCCAACGAAGCAAAGGTGCAATTTTTTTTTTTATAATTCAAGAAGGAAATAGACAACAACGACTGAAGTAACACTAAACCTTAAAGCGGGAAATTAAAATCAACATTGCATCAACACTTGGCAGGACACACCCAAGCAACAACGATCGATCGTCAGTGGCCCTTCACCGTGCACATCTAGACAATTCCAAACATGGAGACGTTACTTCAACCAACCTTAAATTTCAAGTGTGTAAGAAAAATGACATACAATCTTATCTAGCATCAACAAACTCGAGGCACAATTATTTAGAGTCCATGTGCGCTAATTAAACAATCATTTAATCACTCAACATCATGTCAATAAAAATTAACTATGATTAATCAATATTTGCAAGTAAAATAAGGAATGACTAAAAACCACAACTTGTAATACCTCCATTAGCTTATGCAATCAAAAGTTTACCCTCCATTACACCTTTCCAGCAAACACAATGAATAATAAAAAACCAAGCCTTCTCCATTCTTCACTAATTACAATCCCCTTTCCATCATTAAAAGAATGAGCATCAATTTACTTGAATAAATAAACATTATCCTAAAAATTCCAATTAATTATTATCCTTAACCTAACTGCAAAATTAACCAAAATCCCCTAGGCATTCCATACTTCCTTCCACGCGATTTTAGAATCACACAGATTGGACTGATAAGGAACAATAATAAAACAATCCTACCACTTGCTAGAACTTAATTATAATATTTCGACCATGGTAAAATCTGGCATATTAAAATGAGGGAAACAAATTTTAATCTCCAATCTAAGAGTCCAACAACAGTCCAGTAAACCAATCTCAAGTTTATATCCTTAAATAA
>SNQJ01S0118959.1:6856-19253 GCA_010110895.2 Picea sitchensis
TGAGAAAAAGAAGGGATCTGAAGAATCTCCTTCTACAAAAGAAAATACCTCCAAGGAAGAAGGAGGGGATGTGTACTTAGCTTCTTCAAGAACACATGCAGATCATGAGGCATGGTTGGTTAACTCAGGTGCATTCTTTCATATGACTCCCCACAAGGAGTGGTTCTGTGAATATGAAAGGTATGATGGAGGTAATGTTTTCCTAAGTGATGACTCGACAACCAGAATCATAGGTCGAGGAAAATTAAAGTTGAGGCTCATAGAAGGAAGGATTAGAACACTACCTGGTGTTCTGCACATCCCAGGATTGGCCAGAAATTTGATTTCTATAAGAAAAATGAACGATGCAAGGGTAAAAACAATATTTGAAAAGGAAACCTGCAGGATGGTTCGATGAGAAATGGTATTGCAGAAGGGAGTCTGGTTTGGAACTTTGTATAAGATGCAAGGAAGAACTATTAGTGATGGGTGTAATAGTTCCATTATCCCTGATATTGGAGTTTAAGAAGAAAGAACTCCTACAATCTATGGAGAAAAGGTTATGTCGTGGCATCAAAGACTGGGGCATATCAGAGAGAAGGGTCTTCGACTACTACATGGTAAAGGTATGGTTGAAGGTATGTATAACTTCTCTCTGGATTTTTATTTCTGTGAACATTGTGTATATGGGAAGCAGAATTGGGTAAGATTTCCCTCTGGTGCAATGAGGGCAGAAGGAATTTTACAGCTAGTTCACAGTGATGTGTTTGGACCTGTGTCGGTTCCATCATTGGGAAAATATTTGTACTATGTCTCATTTATAGATTACTTCTTGAGGAATACTTGGATATATTTCCTTAGGAATAAATATGAAGTCTTTGAAAGGTTTAAAGAGTTTAAGGTTCTTGTTGATAATCAAACCGAGAAAAGAATTAAGCTGTTGAGGACAAATAATGGCAGAGAGTTCTGTGGGAATGAATTTGAAGAATTTTGTAAGAAGTGCAGTATAGAAAGGTAGAAGAATACTCCATATACACCTCAGCATAATGGAGTTGCAGAAACGATGAACAAGACACTGATGGGAAACGCAAGGTGCATGCTGAGTGGTGTTGGGTTAGGGAAATAATTCTGGGTAGATGCAATGGGTATTGCATGTTACCTGGTGAAAATATCACTCTCATTAGTGTTGGATGACAAGACTCCATAAGAGGTATGGACTGGAAAGAAACCTTCTCTCACACATCTCAAGGTATTTGGATGTGAGTCTTATGTTCATGTTCCAAAGGAAAACATGAGTAAGCTAGATAAGAAGGCTGAAAAGTGTATCTTTATTGGGTATAAATATGGTCTCAAAGGTTATAAGCTTTGGAACCAAGAAAATAAGAAGGTTACGTATATCCGAGATGTGGTATTTGGAGAAATGAAGGATGTTGTTAAACAAGAAGTCCTAACAAGTAAGGAAGAACCAGAAAAAATAATGTTTGATTTAAAGGATGATGAATCAGACTCTACAGAAGAATAGGAATAAGAAGAAGAAGATACTCATACTCCAGTATTAAGAAGATCGGTTAGATAAAGAAGGCTACTGGAAAGGTATACTCCATCTGATTTCCATTCAAATTTTTCTTTGTCTATTACTAATGATGATATTAGAACTGTCAGGGAGGCAGTGTATTCATAGGATGGAAATCTATGGAAAAAGGCCATGGATGAAGAAATGGCAGCCTTGGATAAGAATGGGGCTTGGGATCTAGTGGATTTGTCGACTGGAAGAAATCCCATTGCCATAAAATGGTTATTTAAAAAGAAGTTGAATGCAGAAGGAAAAGTGGAGAAATACAAAGCTCGGTTAGTAGAAAAGGGTTATTCCCAGGTTGAGGGAATTGATTTTGGTGAGATTTTTTCTCCTATTTCCAAGTTAACTTCTATAAGATTTATGTTATCTGTTGTTGTTGCACTTGATTTTGAAGTAGAACAGATGGATGTGAAGACAACATTCCTACATGGTGACCTGGAAGAATAAATCTATATGAATCAGCCAAAAGGATTTGATGTGAAGAGAAAGAAGGAGTTGGTATGCAAGATGAAAAAGTCCCTGTATGGTTTAAGACAATCACCAAGGATGTGGTATGAAAAATTTGATACTAATATGTTGGGACTTGGCTTCACAAGAATCAAAAAGGATAATTGTGTGTATTTTAAATTAATTGGTGATCATTTGATTTATTTGGTATTGCATGTGGATGACATCTTGCTAATAGGAAACAACAAGGAGATTATCCAACTACAAGGAGATTATCCAGGATGTGAAAACTTAGTTGTCCTCTAAATTTTACATGAAGGATCCCGGTGCTTCAAATTTCATTTTGGGCATGGAAATTAAAAGAGATCAGAAAAAGAGGAAACTCTAGTTAAATTAGAGAAAATATGTCCAGACAATATTGCAAAGGTTTAATATACAAGAATGTAAATCGATCAAGGTCCCTATTCCTGTTGGTGTAAATTTATCTACGGATCAGTTTCCCAAGACACAAGAAGAGGAGGATGCCATGTCTTGTGTTTCATATGCAAGTGCAGTTGGCAGTTTGATGTATGCAATGGTCTGTACTAGACCAAACATTGCACATGCAGTGGGAGTTTTAAGCATGTATATGTCAAAACCAAGGAAGGAGCAATGGACAGCAGTAAAAAGGGTTTTTAGGTATTTGTGTGGCACTTCTAGCTATGGATTTTTCTACCATGGAAGACCAAGATTGTACAGAGTGTTGGAAATACATGGATTTGTGGATGTAGACTAGGCTAGAGATCTGGATCATAAGATATCTACAAGAGGGTATGTGTTTAACCTGTTTGGAGGAGCAATCAGTTGGATGAGAAAAATAAAGGTTGTAGTGGCACTTTCAACTACAGAAGTTGAATACATGGTAGCTACTCATGCAAGTAAGGAAGAAGTATGGTTACAAGTTGTTTCAACCTCATTTTGTTGATGATGTTGTTTCAACCTCATTTTGTTGATGATGTTGTACCAACCTCATGTTGTTGATGATGTTGTACCATCCTCGTGTTATTGATGTTGTTTTTATAGCTTCATGTTATTGATGTTGATGTTTCAACTTCATGTTGATGATGATGATGGTGATGTTACTCCAGCTCCATGCTGTGAATGATGATGATATTGATGATGAAAAACAATTATGATGATTTATAGATGTGCTAGTCAATGTTCCAGATGTTGATGATGATGTTTCCCTCTCCTTCTCTTGATGATGTTGTATTGGGTCATGTCAGTAGCATACCCTTCTTGTTAAGGGGGAGTGTTGAAATATTGTAACTTCGAAGAATATTCTAATTATATTTGAGTTATTATCTTATAGATCAAATCCCATTTTGTGGATTTATCATGTCAGGACTTGTATAAGACCAAATCCCCTTTTGTGGATTGGTCAAACCATATTTATATGGTGGTATTTTTAAATTCATCCCCTATTGTTCATAAAGTGGTTTTAACCACTCCTAGAAGAAGTCGTCCCTACTAAGTGAAGAGACATAACCCTAGCGCCTCCTCAACTAGTATTTATATGTGAGGATGGTGCCTCACTTATACACACTCACACTCACTCATCTAGTGTGCATATCTTGAAGGTAGTTGCAGTTGTAGGAGAAAGGAGAAGAGAGGCGCATGCTCAATCTTGGTTTATTCTTGGTGTTTTGGTCTTAGTCTTGGCATTGTATTGGCAATCTATTATTGAGGAATTTTTTGTTGGGTTTTCTTCCCCATGAGGGTTTCCCAGGATAAAATGTTGTGTACCTTGTGATTGTGTTTCTTTCGGTGATCCTCTTTATGTTGTTTTTTTTGGAAATGCATTGAATGCTCATGTAATTTGGAAATAACCTAATAACAACAGTAAAAACTTAACATTACTTGCATAATGTCCTCCTTATATCCCGTCCTATGCTTCTACCAATATAATCGGTCTTTCATGTTCGACCACACAACGTCATAGTATTCCATTTGCACCCATTTTATATAAGCTTCCTACAATTAATTGGTATCCTGCAACCTTTACTACCAACTACTTTTTCTTCCCAACTGTCATGTCTGAGGGGGGAATCCCTGTACTTAATAATTGTAAAATGTATGTAAGATAATCGTCCACCATATTAACTGAAAATAGGTGTGCATCTAGAAATATATCGTCCATGTTTCCTACCTCTTCTCCCGAGACTATGTGTGACAAGTGATTTGGTCTTGCATTCAGTTTACCTAGTTCTACTACTACTTCAAAGTTGAATTTATGGAACAATAGGAGCCATCTGCAAATCCTTCCCCCAACACTGGCTTGTTGACCATATATATCAATGCAAAATGGTCGATGTACATATTAAAGTGTGAGCCTAGCAAGTAGTGTCTCAACTTCTGTAGTGCATAGACCATAGCCAATACCTCATGTTCTGTTGTGGTATAGTTTTTTTCCACTTTTGATAGTTTCCTACTTGCAAAAGTGATTGGGTTATCTATCTCTCCCTCACCTAGCTGCGAGAAGATTGTGCCTAATGTTATTGATGATGCATCCACATGTACATCAAATTCCTTGTTCCAATTTGGGAAAATTAATATTGGTGCAGTTACTAAATTTGGTTTCAGTGTGTCCAATCCTTTATGATAGTCGTCATTCCAATGGAACTTTGCTTCTTTTTTTAGTAATTTTTCCATTGGTGTTGTAATCTGTGTGTATCCTTTTATAATTTTTTTGTAATACCCTATGTGACCCTATGTTTCACGTAATTGTTAAACTGATGTGGGTGGTTGTAAGTCTAGAATAAATGCAATCTTTGCAGGATCAACTATTAGACCTTGTTTGCATACCACGTGTCCCAATAATAATCCAAACGGTGTAAAAAAACACACTTCTTTAGGTTTAAGGATATATGATGTTTTCTACACCTAACCAACATCAATATTAGAAATTCAACATGATCATGTAACAATCTAAATCCAGTCTAGTCATCCAAGTAGACTTCGAGAAGCTTATGAATAAACTCCTTAAAAACCGCGACAACTACTCTTGAAAATACCACAGTTGTGTTCTTCAACCCAAATGACATCACTACATATTGAAAAATTCCCCATTCTATCGCGAATTTAGTCTTATGTATATCTTCCTGCGCAATTCTTATCTGATGGTAACCTGAGAAACCTTATGTGAACGAATAAGCTTCTTATCTGCCTACGTTTTCAAGTACTTCATATGTAAATGGTGTTGGGAATGGATTGTGTAGGCATGCATCATTCAGTTTCCTCAAGTCGACAATGATTCTTATACCTGTTGTTTTCTTCTCCTGCACTACCATGAGACTTATCCATTCTCATTCCTCCATCGGTTCGATGACTACTGCCTTTAGCATGTGGTCTATTTCCTCCTTTAACTTTTCTTTATACCTTGGGTTCAATCTGTAGGGTCTCTGTTTCACTAGTTTAGTGCCTGGCTTCAGTGGGATTTTCATCTCTCCTAGCTCGCTCGCTATCCATTTCATCCCTGAGAATGTATTTAGGAATAGGTATTGGTATTCACGCAGTAGATATGATATCTATTCTATGGTTTCCTCATCAAAGTAATCTCCTATCTATGCAAACTTAGGGCTTTCCTCTGTCCCAATATTAACTTTTCGTGTCTTGACTGGTTGTGCATATGTTGTGGATTCCATCTCTGGGCCCTCTATTGTTCGTTCCCCCTCTGTTTCCATTACTTGGATATTGCGGGTATCTTCATCATCCTGGTCCTCTTGTGTCTCATTGTAACATTCCAATAACTTATGAACCGTAATAGATGCATTGTGTGTGTTGCATACATATATTACTTCCATTGATTCTTCTTCAAAGAATATTTTTTGTTTAATCACTTGTAGCATTGTACTTATTAGTGGAGACTCATTCTGCAAGGTAAATGTTACGTAGAATATTTGAGTTATGTAATCCTATTATGTTGTATCTCTACACATTTCCAGTTCTAGGTACCAGTTCTTTACGATGGTATCAAGGGTATGTATGAACCTATGTGTCCATTCTTTCATGGGTACTGACTTCCATGAGTTTTCACGCTGCGCAACATGATATGTTGAGTTTACTTCCTCGGTATACTTCTGCATCATGTCACCCACATGAGTATAAAATATCACCTATTTTAGTCTCTTACATTGTTGCTAGTCTTCTATGTTTTGTTTGTGTGTCGCCCACCATCTGGCTGGGGTGGCCTTCAGTACAATGTCCAATACTAGTAGCCTCTATTTTTCTAGTACCTATGCCTTGAATTTATGTAAAAATATTATTATATATGTCAAGCCGTCATACTTAGGTGGGTTGCATAGTTCTATTCCAATCCAACGTATTGATTTGGTCATGCATGTGCATTGTCTTGTTGAGAATTCATGCATCCTCTGCTGCCAATTTTCTAGACCTGCTTTTGAGTTTGATGTACACTAATTGATGCCTCTCCAACTTAATGCACCGTATGCAGTGGGGTTAACATATTTTTCCATCCTCGGAGTCATTTTATACAGATTGTCAATTTTATCTCCCTTCGTTGGTTGTATGTACCTCCTTCCTTCTTTTGGGTTTAATGGTGCAGTAACTTTCAATTCTCCTACTTCAAATATCATCTCTCTCTTTTTCAAATTGATAATTACTTGGTTATAGAAGGCCCATTCTCATCCCATTAATGCTGGGTATGGTTGGCTGTCATCCACAATCTTGATAAATTCAAAATCTGTGACATTGCGCACTCCATCTATATTCACATGTATTCCTATTAATCTGCCAGTAGGTACTATTTTGTACTGGTTTGCTAATATCAATTGAATGGGTGACCAAACTAACTTGTGTTTCCCCATCATTTCCCATGTCTTCTTAGGTAATACGTTCACTTCGGACCCCAAGTCTAATATCACATTGTCTATGTCGTATTCTCCAATCTGTGCATTGAACCAAAACTCTCCATTGGTTCTTTTCTTAAACAGTAGTTGGTTCACTACTTTCTTTTTAGTAGGGGTTTCCTTTCCTTATGTGCAGTGATTGATCATAGAGCATAATGTATGCAATGCATTTTCATCTTCGACCATCTTTAGGAAACTTTTCAAAAACATTTGTAAGGTACTTACCTTCTCCGGCGATCCTTTGGTCATGGCCTGGTCATTAGTGGGAGGCCTATCTACCATATGTGGTGTAGAAGATGTTGACGTTTCCCACTCTTGTTGTAATAGTTCCTCCCTTTTCCTTTTATAGGTCTCTTTTTTCATCTCGTGGATCAAATGTTGGAATGGGTATTGTTGATTTCTTTACCCATTTCTCAGCCTATTTCCTTTCATTGGTTGCATTTGTCCCTCTTTTGGTTCCTCTGCACATAATGACTGTTATTTTGGGTCCTTCGTCCTGTATCTTGACTCATATATTTTGAATGTTTGAGTTATGTTTTTGATTACCTTTGTCCTGGCACTTTGCCAACAATTGTGGACAGTCCTTTGTCGCATGTTCTAATTCCCGGCAGTAAGTGCATGTTGTGCAGTGATTTTGGAAATCACGTGCTCGGTGTCCTGGTTTGTTACAATTATAGAATATTATGGGGCCTCTTCCTCCTCTCCTGAAATTTTCTCTACCTATACCCCTATTGAATCCTCCTCGGTTTCCTGGATTAAACCTTATTTTATTATTATACTGCCCTCCCCCTTTTGTCACAACATTCTCCTCCTGAATCTTGTACATATATGATGTGCGCTCCCTCATCATATCGAATGAAGGAAAACCTTGTCTTCATGTCCCACTGATTTTCAAAAGCTACATAATAAGATTCTTGGGGTACTCTGATATTTATGTAATAATTGGCACTCAAGGGGGTTATGTCCCCATTTCTTGCATATCTCGCAGTATCCTCCTCCCAATAGTGGGTTTGGTGCCCTAGCTTCTAAGTACTGTGCAAAGGCTGGAAATTCATATTTGTGGTGACCTTTAGTCCTACACTTGGTGCACTAGACTTGTTCTCATTTCTCTTTCCCCTTTGTGATTTCTTCCAATTGAATTGTTAATGTAGCTAGTTGGATCTATATCTGCTCCATTCCACTGTTTTCTCCAATCGAAGAGGCTTCCAACTTCATACAAATCTCCAACGCCTCAGACTACGACATAACCATTCGTTGTATTAAAGGGCTACAGATGTGAGGTAGAAATCCCACAATAAACCACTCTCTATGTTGTTGATCAGGTATTTGGAATGTTAACCTACCCATCACATATTTGAATATATGATCGAACTCCCATACTGACTCATTATGTTCTTTCTTGATCTCCTTGAGCTCAGTAATGTACTATGACTCAGACTTTTGTTTCTTGAATTCTTTTAATAATGCTTATGTGATCTCTGCTAATGTCCTTATTTGACCTAGTGGTGTGGTACTTTGGAGCTTCATGTACCAAAATAGCACACATCCTCTAAAGGTTGTTTCCAACTGCGCGATATTTTCACCATCATCATGGACATTCTTTGTATTCCGGGTGCTTTCACATATGAACAAATGTTGTTCTGGGTCTTCTGATCCAATTCCTTTGAACTCTGGTAATATTAGTGTGTTATCTACTCCTGCCATGTTGTTGTGTGTAGGACCTCTTCTTGGTGATATTGGTTGATTTCGATTAACTGTACTACTACTATTGATCTGGTTATTGTTTCTCTGACTTCCGCTACTAATTAGAAGTTATCTAGAGAGGCCTTTGAATGTTGTCTCGGATTTAGGTGACACACGTGAGGTTTTGGTTTCAACCCAGGACTCGACTCGGGAAGGACTTACTAGTTCTTCTATAACTGGACTGAACTGGATATCTTCTTCTTATCCCTATGTCTTTTGTACTTCTATGATACATATATATGCACGATGTTTTGGGTACTCACTGCACTTCTCTCTCTCTCTTCAGCCACAGTTCTCAACTTCTTGTACCTTTTCCCACTGCGCAGAACTCCAAATTCGTCTTCTCCTTCTGATATCCCTTCCTCTTTCTCTTTCATTCTCATTCTTCCCTTTCGTTATCCATTTTTTCTACCCACGGATCATCTCCTAGTAAACAACCCCCAGTCCCTCTATGTGTGAAAATTTATTTAGCTATCTGAATCCATTGTCATCACTTCCTTATCACATAACAACATTTTTATCCAGGTAGCTAACAAATTTATGAATCTTCCTCGCATGACTTTAAAGAAGTATCTTTCTGCGACACTATAAGTATGGGTACAGTCTATGGAAAATTTTGTTATGTAGCCTCCCAATATACTATCCATCCAAAATTCAACTATGTGTGAAGTCCTGTTATCTACTGAGTCCACTTGTCCCACTAGTTCGGGAGTACAGTTCTTTGGTGCAGCTGGTCTGTGTCTACCAGTATTTTCCACAAATCTTTCTAGCCATTCTGCTAAAAGGTTTTGGAATTCACCAAAAAATATCTCATGCAAGTCTGTGTACACATACCTTTGCAACCATTGTTTGTTCTTTAACCGAGGGTTTTTATTCTCCTTTTGGGAAAATTCTTGTTCCTTTTGTTCCAGCCATTCAATTATCTCCTTCCTCGTTGGTCTCCAAAACATTCCCTCACTTCCATATTTTGGCTCTCAACACTGGAACCATTTCTTGGCGCGTGCACAGGTATGTTCAAGACCCTTGATTCCAGTTACTTAGTCCAACAAAACCTTACAAACACTGGCCCATTCGACGTCACCTACATGCAAGAAAATTCTCACCCGAGGTATATTTATGGGAACTGCAGGAACCAAGATTCTGCAGCGGTGAGAGAAATATCGAAAACCCACTCTATCATATCTGCAGGATCCTCTCGCGCACTAGAACCTTTTTACCATGAACTCGTTACTTAGTTATCTATGCACATATACCCATAGTTATGTTATTTAGTGGTTAAAAATACAGTCATGGTTACTGCGCACTACTATATCACCATCATAATTAAAGATAAACATACAAACAAATTTAAATATAAGCATGCATTCACATTACAGACATGAATTAACATCCAAAAGAACAGTTCTACACAAGGTTACTATGGTTCACCCCACTCCAGGATGCATACACAAAATATACACTTATTTATTATATTTGAGTGTCTTGGTTGCAATCTGCACTACAATGGATGCTTAGCATACAATTCTCCTCACATTCGTATCTCCTTTACAATGCTTTGTACTCTAAAACTCTCTTTATCTCCATCTATATCTATATCTCTTCGAATTTATTCATCTCTCAAACTCACAGAACCCTTTACATATTTATACATTATGATCAGATCATTTTGACACCTCATTGTGAGTTGGCTACAACTCATGCTCAGATGGTGACAACTCATTATGAGTTGGATACAGCTCATGCTCAACTAGTTTTCCCATATTTTTCGCTAGTTGTTCTTTCATGTCCCTCGTCTTCTCCTCTTTCCTCTCTCTTCTTTCTTGATCTTCTTGATCTTGTTTAGCTTCTTTATCTTCTTCTTCCTTCGCCCTTCCTATGCCTTTTTCTTGTACCTCATCTCTTCTTATTGTTCCATCCCAAAAACGGCCTACCCAATACATACCATACTATACCATAGAATGGAAATGCAAGGCAGGGCATACCATACCCTACCATACCATTGCATGGAAATTCAAGGCATGCCATACCATACCATATCATGCAAGGTAGGGCATACCATACCATACCATACCATACCATGGTTTGGCGAGGAAAGTCAAGGAATACCATACCATACCATTCCAAGGCTACCATACCATACCAAGGCAAGGCATACCATACCAAGTGAAGTCAAGGCAAGGAAAGGAAATGAATGCAAAGGCAAGGCATGGTAAGGTGAGGCATGGCATGGCATGGCATGGAAATGGCATGGCATGGCATGGGTTGGCAAGGCATGGGAATGGAATGGCATGGAAATGCATGGAAATGGAAATGGCATGGCATGGCAATGTCATGGCAATGGCATGCCATGGAATGGCTTGACAAGGCATCACAATGGCATGGAATGGAAAGGCATGACATGGCAAGGCATGGCATGGAAATGGCATGGCAAGGCATGGCATGGAAATGGCATGGCATCAACACGTTTTTGGGATTGGGTTTGGGAGGTTCATTTTTCTCCTTGTGTACTCTAACCCAAAAATTGGGTAGGAATGTGCAATAAAATCCCATATATGGTGAAGGGAAAATAATAATGGTTTCAAGTCTCCTTGCAGAAATTTTGGTAGCATAGTATTACTTTCTATGGTGTGTCATGAAATGTAACCTCAAAAACTTGATTTGTAGGTGGAAAATGATACCCATTATAAGATCTAGTTTCCATGTGAACTCTCTCATTTTATTTATCGAAATCAATAAGTTTAGTGGACATCATGGAAGACTGAAAAATGTTATTAATAATTGATGTGTTTAACAAAAAATTCATATACCCACTACATAATCTAAACAAACATGAGTGCATTAATGAGGCATTGACTAGTCTTTTTGGCATTTATGAAGGATTACACATAAATCAAATAATTTTATATATGGCATGCATAGAAAGAGCGGAATAATGTGTGTTCCCTAGAAAATGGTCAAATTATGGATTGAATCAACTAAGAAAATAACAACTAGGCTTCTCAAAGGAATTTCAAGGGAAGACTAGGGTCAAGGTTTTGTCCTAAGGAGACTAGGAATACTAGGACTTATACCTAGAGGAGAAAAGAAAGAATTTTATCATGTAGCTCTGGTGAGGGAAGAAGTTAGGGTTTTGTGGCATTTGAAAACCCCAGTACTATCTAATGTGCTTGTTATTGAGATGATAGAGGGAGTTGATCTTGTACAAGTGTGGGATAAAAATGTAGGTTCCAAAAAGGACTTACCATTGTCTATGATACCTTGTTGATGATCTCTAATGGAGTGAGCTATTGGCTAATGTTATATTATGGTTTCCATCACTAGGGTTTGAAGAGCCCAACTTCTAACAACCCCTAATAAGATATTGGTAGGTGCATGTACTTCATATTCTAAATATATATGAAGTGTTTGGGTTGTCCAAATGTTTTGTACTTGCATAATTGAATTTTAACTTATTTCATCTTCATAATTGAGTAATTCTAGTACTAGTTATGGATGTTAATTTGACATAACATTGAGCTGAGATTGTTAAGTGATATACAATTATGTAGAAGATAAATGAGAAAATTTATTTCTATAATAAATTATTGTAATATGTCATTTTCTAGGTCACAATATTTTCAAGTGACCACTATTTGAGTGTGGATTGTCATTGGATTTAGATGGAGATAATTCAAGAGATAGTCCATATTGTTGGTTGTGAGTTAGAATATGGATATCCACAACATTCATGCAAATAATTCAGAAG